>ML412744.1:0-12276 GCA_005239525.1 Nicotiana knightiana | reverse complement strand
GGGGTGGTTTTCAGCGTTTGCGGGGGTGGGGGTGGGGGTTGGGGGGTCGCGGAGTGGGAATTTAGTTTTTGAATTCAAACCTAAAACGCTGCTCTTCTCAGACTTAATGAGATGTACTCCTGCTTTATGGGATTAGGTAAATTCCTTGTCACAGATTTACGCACAAACATCTTTTCTATTATCTCTGTGACTGTCTAAGAAAGAAGGAGAGACGAAGAGAACATATGACTTCTTTTTCGTTTTCTTTTTAATAACAGGGAAGAGTAAATATTTAACCGCAATACTATATAATATCAACTTGTTATGATTGAAGTTTAATCAATTTAGTACATTGGATCAGATCTGGAATTTACCAGCAATTATCTGTACTTACGGCCTTTGAATAAAGATTTTGTTCCCCGCTTCTAAAAAAAAAGAATATATAAATTATAATGCGTCGGAATATGGTTCTTCTGATAATATTTTCAAATCAGAAAAAAATAGGGTTCTACCGGGAAACCATGGATTTTTGAGTTTTCGCCATTGGTTACTGGTTGAGCCACTGGAATGGAATGAGATAAGAATCCCTGCAGGCTCGGGTGCGAGAACGGTCTTCACTGAAGGATTGTCCACCTTCTCAAGCCTCTCTACCATACCCTTAAAAAGTGATTGTTCCGTATAAGGGATTCCTACCTTCTCCTTCCCGCTGCGCTAAATAACTTGGCCCAGGATTTTATCTTCCACCTTATCTCCACAGCTTCCCAGACCCCGTACCTGTCCCCGATGAAAGTGGTTGGAGAGGACCTACAACGAGTTGCACGCCACTCGCCGCCAATGCGGAAGGATGCCGTCGATTTTAGCGGGGAGGGTTTGCGCAGGGCGAGGTCTGGTGGTTTAAAACCATAAATTATACTTTGCGGGGCGGGTTGAAATCTTCGCGGTTTACACGGTTTTCCCTGCAATCGCACCGCACGCACCGTATGCCATCCCTACTTCCCTTCAATGTATGCTAAGGAAGATTACTAAGCTTTTTAGTTGTGTGTTAATATAATTAAAGAGAAGACTAATAATTGACATAGTATAAGGACAAAACTGTCCTTTCAAAACCTTTAATTTGTCAAATCAAACAGTCGATAAGAAATAATTTCAACATAACTAATCTTAATATTACTAATATACCATATTTAATACTAAGACCACTGATATATGCCACTTTTGTTATCATCTTATGTTGGTACATTATTCATCACATCAAAAATATACTGGGAGGTATCTTGTGACTAAGTGTGTACTGGAAATTTCAATAACCATGCAAGAATTAAGGGGCAAAGCACAGAAAAATAATTTTGTTAGCCTTCTTAGAACTTGTGTTCTTTATTATATGACTATTATGTGTACGCAATCGGGAAATTCTTAATAAATATACATAGGTTAAAGCGTTATGATAATATTTTATTGAAGCTGAAAATAACAATAATTTAAAGCTGAAGTCGAAAAGATTACGTAGAAATGAATTTGACTTTAGAGAAAAAGAGGTTGTAGATCTAGAATACATGACTGAAGATTGAGAGGGCCAAAAATTAGGTATCTATAATTACAAATGTAAATACGTCTCTGTAAAATCTGATATCTATTGAAAGGATGCAATTCACATTATAAATTAACAAGTACAAGTATTTTCATCATGTATAAATATGAGAGGAAGGTAATAAAATTATGGGAGTTAATAATAACAAAAAATTGTATCGAATTCTGGCGATTCTGCAAACCTATGCAATAAAACCGCCAAAAATTAAATTATTTTGTGGGAGTTGAAAAAATGACACAAAATGAATTAATAGGGGGAGTTTTTATGACTCCGTCACAATTTAACAAATTTTTTATAGTGCCATTTATGATAAGTAGAAGCTACTATTTTCATCAAAATACTCCTCAAACAACAAATATGTTACTAGCATTTCAAGTAAGGAAGTTGAAAAATTGCAAACACTGATGACTAAAATCCTTATTTGCAAAAACTCTCCACAACACAAATATAAACTAAAAAAACATTGGTTTTATAATATATGGTCCCCTCCATAAATAGTTCACTATGAGAATCTTTTACATCAACAAGCTAAGATAAGTCACTTACTATACTCCTAAGAAAAATCAATGGCAGGGAAAAGTTTTGTAGTGGTGTTGTTCGTCGCAATGCTTCTCATATCAACACAACATTCCATGGCTCAACCACGTGATCTTGTGCAATTAAGTGTAGAACACATCCTATATGCTTAGCTAGGTTCCTTGCTGGTTGCTTTATGGCAAGTAATGACACCTTACAAGAATCTCATTCTACTTTAGTTGATACTGATTGAAGCTAGAACCCGTGTCTGTAACGTTGGATGTTCCTTTGGCCATTCTTCCAAATTCCTATTCCAATATGGTACACCTCTCTCCTTGCCGTGCTATTTGTGTTTATGCGGCCGGACGTAACATATTCTAACATTTTTTATTTTCTATGGCGTATCGTATAGTTGAGTTATTTTTTTGTTACAAAACTTAGTTTATGACTGCAATATTAAAAGTTGGACGAGTACAACTATGACATACCTAGTGTGATTCCGCAAGTTGGGTATGGGATGTGGTGTACATAGACCTTACCCCTGCCTTGTGCTAGGTAGAGAAATTATTTCTGATAGAAAATTTGATGACTATACATGAGATTAAATTAACCGCCAATTGAGACAGCGTTTTCGTCTTTCTGATATAGTCATGGATATATCATTGGCTACTAGTACTTGATCTTGAGACTTACAAAATTATTTTTTTGGTTAATGTTGCAGATAACGTGATGTTTGGAACTTGCATGGCAAACTGCAGTGAGAACTATTGCATGAGCAACAATGCTCTAGAGAAAGCTTAAGAAGCAACCATTTAAATTTTCTCTAAGAAATAAGTAGAAGTGTTGCTACAGTATGTGTCTATGATAATGACACTTTGTATTCCTATAAGGACTGGTTGGTATGTTTGGTTGAGGTCCCGGGGGCTTCAGGTGTGATTCAAATGCTTAACGGATTGGAATTTGGACTTAGGTAATTATTGAAGAATTTGCTGGTTTCTGGTGCTCCACCGCAGGTGCATACTCGCACGTGCGAATGAAGGAGCACAGATGTGGGCTTTGGCAGCCCAAGTTGGGTTCACAGGTGCGGAGGTAAGTGCGTAGAAGCGGCTTCGCTTCTGCGGTTGGACTGTGCGCAGGTGCGGTGTGGGTCGCAGGTGCAACACCTTTGTCGTAGGAGCAAATCCAAAGATGCAGCCCTCCTCTCGCAGATGCGGACCCAGGGGACTTAAGTTAAGTTCGTACATGCGATGGAATTTACGTAGGTGCGGCACCGCAGATGCGGTTGTAGGCTCGCAGAAGCGAGATTGCTGCGCAGAAAAAGAGAATTTCGAGGGTTTGATTCCCATTTCGATTTTGGGACTTTGAGAGCTCGGTGTGAGGCAATTTTTTTTAGGTTTTTTCAAGGAGATTGTTGAGGTAAGTGATTCTAACTCCGATTGGGCTATATTTCATGAATCTATTGCTATTTTTATCATCTAATTAGGGATTTGAGTTGGAAATTTGGGGGAAAATGGTAGAAACTTCATAGACTAAAATTTTGAGTTTTGAAAGGCGATTTTAGGTTGGATTCGATTAATTTTGTTTGGTTGGACTCATGAGTGAATGGGTGTTTATGTTTTGTCTTTTACCCGATTCTGAGTCGTGGGTCCGGGGAGGTTTTTTGGGTCGATTTTCTAATTTCTTGCTTTAGCTTAGATTTCATTAATTAGATTAGTTTCTTATAAATATATTTATGGTATGTAATTTATTTTCGCTAGATTTGGGCCATTCGAAGTTGGATATTCATGGGAAAAGCATTTCTACCGATTGATTGAGCTTGGTTCGAGGTAAGTGGCCTGCCTAACCTTGTCTGAGGGAAATCCCCTTAGGATTTGGTATTGATATGATATGTGAGCACCGTGTATGCAAGGTGACGAGTGCGTACACGGGCTATTTGTTGCAAAACCTGATTTTTACTGAGTAATAACCTGTTTTCATCTTAATTGAGTATACTAGCATGTGTAATTATCCCATTAGCCTAGAATAGCACGTCCACGTGTCTTAATTGCTTAACTGAACTCTTTAAAACATGCTTAGTGAATTACTACTTCTTTTCTTGACTGTACTTAGCCTAAACTGTAGATTCTCTTGCTGTAACTATTATCTTCTTTTGTTTGAGCTGTGTATTTATTTTGGAACTACGAGACTGTCACGACCCCAAATCCACTAGTCGTGATGACATCTAACCCGATCCACTAGGTAAGCCAACTAGTAACTATCCAATTCCAATGATATAGACAAATAAACAACAGTAAATTTCTGAATTTTATACATTACCCAAGGACTAGTAGTACAAATCATGAGCTTCTAAGAATAGAGTTTACAAAGCGGAAATTAAATAAATACATAGTATGTTTGAAAAGTACATAAACAGAGTTTTATAGATCTAAAGCTACCACGAATAAGGGGAAGCTTCAACCAGAACGCAAGTACATCTTCAATCCAGCTACCCTCGAACGCAACAACATCAGCAGCCAACATCTGCACACAAGGTGCAGAAGTGTAGTATGAATACAACTGACCCCTTGTACTCAGTAAGTAACAAACCTAACCTTAGGTTGAAAGTAGTGACGAGCTAACACTAGGTCGGGTACAATACCAATATTCCTCAACAGCTCATAACAATATAACATAGGTAATAAAAGAGGTATCTTAGAAGTAAGACGCTCAGCTCGTTCATAGTTCTAGAAAATGGGCATGCTTTTCAAGTATCTCAGTGAAAGCCCAAATCTTTTACCAAAATGCCAAAAATACGAGTAAGTTTGAAAACTGTAATTTTTCCAAATATCCTTTCCACAATAAATAAGATGTTTTATTTTTTTTCCAGATAATACGTGAAAAATACCCCTATATGCCCACATATCAATGTGTGTAAAAAGTCATGAATGACGTGATACTATATAACATGAGGAACAATGCGTCTCTATGCCTGTATGTCATGTGTGCATGCAAATTCCATGTATCTCAGAGATGAATAATGTACTCACACTCTCATAGTACTCAATCTCACTGTCTCACATCCTCTCTCACTCTTCTCACTCCTCAGCACAGTCAATCCCTCAGCGCTGTACAATAACCGTTGCAACGTGCAACCCGATCCACATATATATAGTCGACTGCGCTCACTGGGGGTCTACAGACTACGGAGGAGCTCCTTAAGCCCAAGCGCGATATTTCTGCGGCGTGCAGCCCGATCCCATAAAATATAATCAATATCGTTGTGGCGTGCAACCCGACCCATAAAATATAATCAATATATTGCTATGGCGTGCAGCCCGACCCATAAGGTATAATATAATATGTTGCGGCGTGCAACCCGATCCCAAAATGTCACTCTCACTCAGGACCTCGGCCTCACTCAGTCATTACTCTCTCCAGTCTCGCTCACGGGCTCACAATGTCATGAAAACTATCCCGACAATAATGATATGATGTATCAATAACAACAACTGAAACTGAGATATGATATGAATGCATGAATATGACTGAGTACGAAATACCAATGAAATCAGTGAGATGACAATAAGAAACGACCACTGTGGGTCCTAACAACATCAGCATGAAGCCTAAACATGATGTTTAACATGATTGACAACTCAATTACTCTATCTCATGGTGAAAACACAATTATCAACAAACTATGGCCGCTATATAGTGCCACGGAAGCAACAGTGTCCCAATTCACATGGTGCACGCCCACATTCCCATCACCTAGAATGTGAGTCACCTCAATACCAATCACATAACACGTATTTCGGGGTTTCATACCCTCAACACTAAGTTTAGAAGAGTTACTTACCTCGAACAAGCCAATACCAATGCCGAGCAAGCCAAGCAATGCTCCAAAGATGCCATCACGCGCGTAGCGACCTCCGAACGGACCAAAACTAGCCAAAAGCAACTCAACTACATCAAATACAGCCTAAGGAAACAATTCCAATCGATAAAGGTCGAATCTTTAATCAAAATTCCGAAATCGACCAAAAAGTCAAACCCAGGCCCGCACCTCGGAACCCGATAAAACTCACAAAATTCGACAACCCATTCAATTACGAGTTCAACTACACTATTTTCACTCAAATTCGACTCCGAATCAATGTTCAAAACTCAAATTGTTTTAGACAAAACTCCTAAATTTCACTTTGAAATCATCAATCAAATACCAAAATGAAGATGAATTCATGAAATATAACCAAATTGAGTATAGAACACTTACCCCAATCCATATGGTGAAAATTGCCTCCAAAAATTGTCCAAATTCGAGCTCCCCAACTCAAAATATGACCAAATGAACAATCCTTCGATATTAAGTATTTTTGCCCAACTGTTCTATCTCGTTTTGCGTGCTAAATGATCCCAAAACTTGCTTTTGATGCCTCCAATGGATTCCTTGTGAAATTTCAGTCAAGATAGGCTTTTGAATCACTCAATTTAGGGATGGCAATGGGACGGGGCGGGTGCGAGGCGAGTTTTGTTTTATTCGGGGCGGGGCAGGTTTGCTCTTATGCAGGTGCGGGACGAAGCAGGTTAAAATAATTGTAAAATTTTTTAAAGTGCGGGTTGCGGATTTAATGCGGAAACAACTTTATTTTGGAATCGTATACAATAAACAAGTGAGATCTCTACAAGGAAACAACTCAGTCTAAGCAATTATCAAACTGGGTAAAATAAAAGATAAGCACAGACAACAAAGCAAGAAACACGGCCTTCATTCGTTACATAACACAAATAATTTTATGATAGTAACCCATTTATTTTGGAAATGATATCCATTTATTTTGGAAGATCAACGTAATACTCTCTCAGTTTTATGTTTATTTGATTCTATTAAATTCTCCTACTTTATAAAATAATAAAATGTCAAACTAGTTTATTTTAGAAAAAAAAAGAAAAAAATTAAGCGGGGCGGGTTGAAAACTGAAAAAATAACTATGAGGCGCGGGTTGAAATTTTTGTGGGTTCTGCCAAACCCGCCTCGCCCCATTTCCATCCCTAACTCCATTTGACCTTATAATGAAGGAGATATGTTGGTTTCAATATTTGTAAATGTGCAGATTTTTAAAACACGAAGTCAGTGGCAATTTCGTAATTAATCTGAAAAAAAATCTAGCAACCTAATTCTTAGTAAAATGACCATAAAATTCTCATACGATGTCCAAATTCGACGATTCTTTTTGCTACGGGTCCATAATTACAATACAGATCTAATGCTTCAATCAAAACAGAAATCGTATCTCATTCATTCAATATGAGATCATTTATGCTTGAAGAAACGACGTAGAAACATAAGAAAAACGAGCGCAATACAACCCAAACCTATCCGAAACTCACCCGAGCCCCTCGAGACCCCGTACGAACATACCAAAAGGTCTCATAACATAATACGAACTTACTTGAGGCCTCAAATCACGCATAACAACATCAAAACGACGAAACACACCTCAAATCAAACTTAATGAACTTTCGACTTCCAAAAACTCGCGCCGAAACATATCAAATCAACTCGGAATGAAATCAAATTTTTCACACAAGACCTAATACATTATACGGAGCTACTCGTGCCCCCAAACTACCGAGTGAAGTGCAAATGCTCAAAACGATCAGCTGGGTCGTGACAAAGACGGTATCCCGGGAGATCCGCCTGCATATTTCCTTTTGAGACTACGAGGCAGCACCACGGGAGTTCTCCCTGTATATTTACTTTTGAGATTACGAGGCGGTACCTTGGGAGTTCTCCCTGCATAATTATTTTGGAGCTACGAGACGGTATCTCGGGAGATCCCCTACTGTTTACTCTATGTGTTGAACTATTATTTGCTGCGTTTCCTTTCGCTGAATTCTAGTGTATTATTTACCAGTGGGCTTGACCTGACCTCGTCACTGCTCGAAAGAGGTTAGGCTTGACACTTACTGGGTACCATTGTGGTGTGCTCATGCTACTCTTCTGCACATGTTTTCGTGTGCAGATCCAGGTACATCGTTCTAGCCTAGTTATTAGTCGTGGACCTGCTGTTGCTACGGAGACTTCAAGGTACATCTGCCGCATCCGCAAACCTAGGAGTCCCCCTCTATATCTTGTGTAGTTCTTCTTCTACTACTACTTCTAAATACTAATGTATAGAGCAGATATGAAATTCTTAGAAGCTTGTGACTTTTGATGTTCTGGGTTTTGAGAAAACTCTGTATGTACTTTGAGAGTTGTTATTGTATATGCCGAGTGACATTTCTATCACTATTTCATTTTGTTACTGTTAATAGTTTAGATTTATGTTTCATTTTCGTTGTTATTTCGTAAATGATAGGCTTACCTAGTCATAGAGACTAGATGCCGTCGCGACCTCTCACAGAGGGAGGATTGGGTCGTGACATTCTTTCATATAAACAATAATACCTAATCATTATTGACTTCTTCTCAAAATCTCCCTTGTAATTGGAACTATCCAAAAATTATAACTTGTCCAAAACAAGCCCCCACGCGGGCAACTACAATAATATAGTTCAACAACCAAAGATCTACAACAAAATATATATCATCTTGACCCTACACGACCGCACAAACATCCTCAATGTATAATAACAAATTATCTAGTCCCCACACCACTACTGCACATACATCCTCGATGCTCAAAAATTAAATATATAGGCCCAAAACGACCGCACATATACAAGAATGTTTTCAACTTTAAACAATTACATACATGTACCTATTTTTATGCACATCTAGTCATGGTATTAGCAATACCATGTTTTTAATACATGCTTTATATAAATAAGCATGTATAAAGATAGAACTGTCCTTTGAAAACCGTTTAATATACCAAATTAAGGAGCCGATAAGAATTATTACCAATATAACTAATTCCAATATTATTTATTCACCATATTCAGTCTATTCTTATACTCCATACCAAACAACCCCTAACATGTCTAACACATGTTCCCACGACCCCTAACATGTTTAACACATGTTGCCACAAAATGACACCATAAAAAATGAAACAAACAAACACGTATTGGATTTGTTTTTACTTGTTGAGAGTAAACCACTCGTATATACCACTTTTGTTTGTATTGTCCCTTTCATAGAAACACTGTACATTAACCATGCATGAATTAAGTGGCTAAGCACACAAATATAATTTTGTAAGCCTTCTTAAGACTGGAGATTTATCTCGTGACCTAAGTGCGCAGCATTATGCGCACTTAGGTGTAGAACACGTCCTGTATGCAACCACAAATTTCTTCAAGCATGCATCTTCCGTGTTGTAATTCTTCTCAAGTGCGTCCTATAATTCTTTCGAAGTATTCATCACAATGTACACATTGTACAAGTCATCTTCTAAAGCGCTTAGGATATAGCCTTTGTAAAGAAAATCTGCCTGCTTCCATGCTTCAACAATCATGAACTTCTCGTTGTCCGGCATGTCCGCAGCAGGCACTGGAGGTTCTTCACTAGTGAATTTCTGCATACCAAGTGTGGTAATCCAGAAAAACACCCTTTGCTGCCATCCTTTGAAGTTGGCTCCAGAAAATTTCCTCGATTTTTCTGCCGGTGGAACAACAGTCCGGCTTGACGAGGCTATCGTCGTTGCCGCAACAGTCGCAGAAGAATTTCCGTTATCAATTTCCATTTCTCACTGTCAACAACAGAAGAGTTCAATCAATGGAAAAACCAGAACAGTAAACAATACTGTAACTAACAATAAACAGTATGTATAATAAATAAAAACCGAAGTTTTTATATACTATTTCACAGAAAATGATGAAGTTTTTATGTTCTTCAAATCGTTTTCTGAATTTCAAAACTCTGATGAAGTTTTTATATCTTCAAATCAGAATAATAAAATTCAGAAGGAGTAGAAAATCACACAGGTTTTAATTTCCACAAACATAATACATAATATAATAAAAAATAATAATTTTCTTAAGATTGTTAGTAATCTGTATTGCTGTAAAATAAAATAATAATTTTAAAAAAATACAGAAACAGAAAAGTTAGTAGAACTAGAACGTCAATTCTCTTCTAAAAATAATATAAGAATAAACTGAGCCCACTGAATACACAGTGTGTCCTTAAAGAAATTAGAAGACGACATAACTGCTTTAAAAGTTTGAGGTTCATTTTCAAGTAAGAATGTCATAAAATCTGATCCATAGGAAGTAGATGTTTTTTGACGTTTGCTACGCCTTGAATCTTCTACACTTGGAGTATTTTCCTTTGGTTCTCCCCGAGGTCGTTTAGGTCTTTCACTTAACGACTCGCATTCAGTTTTATACGGATAAATACTTTCAAAGAATTCAGCATTATCTGATTCCATTACCGTATTAACATGAATCTTGAGATTATCGGATTTATGGACAAAAAATCGACATGCTTTACTATTTGTAGCATATCCAATGAAAACGCAATTTACTATTTTTGGTCCGATTTAACCCTTTTAGGTAAAGGAACTTGTACTTTTGCTAGACACCTCCACACTTTGAAATATTTCAAGTTAGGTTTTCTTCCTTTCCATTTTTCATATGGAATAGATTGCGTTTTGCTGTGGGGTACTCTGTTGAGTATTCGGTTAGCTGTAAGGATAGCTTCCCCCCTATAAACTCTGCGGTAATCCGGAACTTATTAATAAAGAATTCATCATTTCCTTTAATGTCTGATTTTTTCTTTCCGCAATTCCGTTGGATTGAGGTGTGTAAGGTGCAGTAGTTTGATGGATAATTCCATATTCCGAACATATTTCTGCAAACGGAGATTCATATTCTCCACCTCTATCACTTCTAATCATTTTGTTCTTTTTATTCAATTGATTCTCCACTTCATTATTGTATTGCTTAAATGCTTCAATTGCTTCATCCTTACTATTAACCAAATAAACATAACAATATCGAGTGCAATCGTCAATAAAAGTGATAAAATACTTTTTCCCACCTCGAGATGGTGTCGACTTCATATCACAAATGTCAGTATAAATTAATTCTAAAGGATTTGAATTCCTTTCAACAGATTTATAAGGATGTTTTACAAACTTAGATTCAACACATAGTTGACATTTCGATTTATTACACTCGAATTCAGGCAATACTTCTAAATTAATTAACTTCCGCAAGGTCTTATAATTGACATGTCCTAAACGAATATGCCATAAATCATTTGACTCCAACAAATAAGAAGAAGCTGAAATTTTATTCATACTATCAACAACCATTACATTGAGTTTGAAAAGGCCCTCCGTGAGGTAGCCTTTTCCAACATACATTTCATTCTTGCTCACAACAACTTTATCAGAGACAAATACACATTTGAATCCATTCTTCACAAGTAAAGAAGTAGAAACTAAATTCTTCCTAATAATAGGAACATGAAGAATGTTGTTGAGCGTTAACACCTTGCCGGAAGTCATCTTTAAGAATATCTTCCCATAACCTTCNGAAAGTATTGCACAAAGATCATCAATGTCATCATTCTTCTCCACTATGTTGGCATGTCCCTTCTTCTTATCCTTTTTCGGGAGACGAAAAATAGGGGCTTTGTGACCAACTCTTCCACAGTTGTGGCAGTTGCCCTTGAATTTCTTTTTTTTCCTGCTTCCTAGTCTATCCAGAAGATCTCTTCCTCTTCTTACTTTTTGAAGCAGTCTCCTCAACGATATTAGCTCCCATGATCGTTGAATTTACACGAGACTTCTTCTCGGCTATTTTGTTGTCTTCCTCAATCTTGAGACGAATCACAAGATCTTCCAACTTCATTTCTTTGCGCTTGTTCTTAAGATAGTTCTTGAAATCTCTCCACAAAAGAGGTAAATTTTCAATCATTGCATCCACTTGAAATTCTTCATTCACGACCATACATTCAACAATAAGGTCGTGAAAAATAAGTTGAAGCTCCTGAACTTGGGTTCCCATAGTTTTGCTGTCTATCATTTTATAGTCTAGAAACGTCGCAACCACAAATTTCTTCAAGCATGCATCTTCCGTGTTGTACTTCTTCTCAAGTGCGTCCCATAATTCTTTCGAAGTATTCATCGCAATGTACACATTGTACAAGTCATCCTCTTAAGCGCTTAGGATATAGCTTTTGCAAAGAAAATCTCCCTGCTTCCATGCTTCAACAATCATGAACTTCTCGTTGTCCGGCATGTCCGCAGCAGGCACTG
>ML412742.1:0-30344 GCA_005239525.1 Nicotiana knightiana | reverse complement strand
ATTGTCTGTATCTCTTGCTTCTCGCAATCTCCTGTGAAATGATCTCTCAGGTTCGGGGTCAAATCCGTCAAGTCTATCCTGGATTCTGACCCTACGCATTTACTCGAAGTTCCTAAGATTAGAGAAAAAATCACATGACGTTAGACTTAATGAAATAAACAATTAAAACTAAAAAGTAGTCTATATTCAAGTCCAGGCAACGGCGCCAAAAGCTTGTTGGTCTCACACGCACACGCAAGTATACGTGGTCGTAGCAAGTAATATAATGTTAAATCGAATGTCGAACCCACAGGGACTTGCGTAAACTACTTGCTGAATCACTCTAATTGTTATTTAATCAAGCCAAAACAAAATCCAGGAATGCAACTAATTTATACTACGATTTTATGAACTAACTAATTTTCAAGTGACAAGAATATTGTTGTGTATTCAGTAGAGACAAGTATTCCAGGGTTGTGATCAATTCACCACTCGTATTGCATTCTAATTAACTCTCCCTTTCATATAATTCACTCATGGTTGCTAATTAATCGATAATTGCTCTCATAGCCTTCTCCCGAAGCACTACTCGCCTATTCTCAATAGATTAACGCCTATATTCCTATGAAATTAATCTATTAGAACGCACTAAGATTACGATGTTTAATTAAGCACGGTGACTAGGTATATTCCTATCCTAACCACAAATCCGCTCCCCTGAAGGGTTAAGATCGCGCTCTCTTCAATTCTTCTCTAATCTATATACGGCTTTCCCAAGCATAACATAGATAGTATATAGAACCAAATTGATGGCCAAACAATTAAGCAATTAAACGCAGAATTGAAGAAACAACCATATATTAAGTGAACTATAATCAAGGTTAAATTAATTTTGAATAACAATATTCATGGCTAAACCACAAACCTAGAACAATGGGTGTTTAGCCACTCATGCTAGAACCAAACAATTGCATAAGCGTTGCATAAATTGTAAATCCTAGAAAAAGAAGAAGAAAACTGAGAAATCCTCTGCTTCCTAATGATCCCGTGTGTATTTTCTCTCCAAAAATGGCATCATCCCTTCAAAGTTGTATTTTTGGGTCTATTTATATGTTTAGGACAAACCCTAAACGTGTAGGAGACTTCTATTCAAACCACGAAACACTTAAAACCTTCAAAACTCGGAATTGACTGGACGAGGGACCCCAAGCGTTAAACCCCAAACGCCCAGCTATAGCCGGGTCACTCCTTTTCGACTCTTGAGCGTATTTTTGACGTTTATGCATCCATTTAGCTCGGCTTCCATCTCCAATTCACCTACACATGAAATAGGCTCCATTATGCACATATGACATGTAATTTTATCAGAAACTCACATAAAATGTAAGGTACATAATGCTTAAAACCATGAATTCTAGCCACGCATCATCAATCTTCTTCTCTTGATAGTGTCAAAAGATATCCAACCCTTATAACTGAGGGTCAGATTTCCCTTGTTCGTAGGGAATTCTTTTGGTGGCCTGACTTTCCTGTCTATATTCTGAATAGTAACCAAAGAATAACGTCTTACAAGACGGGATATTCTTTTGTTTATACGTATCCTTTCACTTTAGGGTTTAGATCCCCCATTGACCCAGTTATAATTGAATTTTGCCTTTTTTTCAATATCTGCTTAGGACAAGTTGGCCCTCTTGTGTGGTGAGTTGTCGCATGCCTTAGGAGTTTGGCTTCTTTAGCCTCGGTTCCTTTTACCTTCAACCGTCTTATTCAGCTCTACTCTCCTACCTTATTTCGTGAAGGGGTTTTTACTCTGACTTCTAGAAGCAAAAGAGTGCTGGTAACCCTTGGAGATGATAAGGATAGGGGTTGGTACCTCCAGTATGTTATTTTACCCACTGTTGGTTTAGTGGGTGAAGAAAATTTTCCCTTCCCTGAGAAGCGGAATCACGCATGTGAGTATGCTTTAGCTCACATTTACTTTTTCTTGTTTTGACTTGAGATGTTTTATTAACACCGTGTCTGTTTTTTCTTCTCTCAGCAATCATGAATATTGTTGAGAATGTCTCTGGTATTCGTCATTGGGTAGAAAAATTATTGTTTGTTTCTCCTTCAGAAGAAAGATCTTGGAAGTACCTCGCTGAGAGGTATGGTTGGCAAGTAAAGACCCACGGTAAGTGAAGCTCTTGTTCTTGCTTCTTTCCTTACTCGAGTCTCTTTTTTTATCATTTAACTTTTTTCCCTTTTTAATAGGGTTCTCTGCTCGTGGGGTGTCTGCTTCATTTATCCTGAAGATGTCCTTGGCTCAAGCCCAGGAGGAAGATGAGTGAGTCTCATTTCGTAGAAGAAGAAGAAGAGGGTGCTTTAGTGCACAAACCACGGAGAAGGCGAATGGTTTTAGATTATGAGCTTACAGCATTAACCTTGCCTTCTGTGTCTGTGATTGAGCCCCCTGTCCTTGATGATGTTTCACATTCCCCTATTCATGAGGGTGTTGATCTTGCTCCTAACGACGTCCCTTTGGCTGCTATCTTTCCTACTTCTTTGAGAGAAGTTGTTTCGTCTGATCCTTTTTCTATTTCAACTTCTGTTGTTGCTTTTCCTATGACTTCTTCAACTCTTCAACTCTCTGTGCCTGCTTCTTTGCCCGTGGCTCTCCAGCTCCTCAACCTCCAGTGCCTGGTGTTGTTCCATCTCTACCTGCTTTCATGCCTTCCGTTAGGGAAGTAGGGTATTCCAGCAGAGAGATGCGGTAGGTGGTAATAGAGGTTTCAGCTGAGGGGAATCTTTTCAAGAAAACGGGTGAGCCCAAAATGGCTCAAGCCTTTGATATGTCTCTCTGAGAAAGCAAAGCTAGCCAGCCACGGTGCTCTTACATGGGCCAATGTGGTCGTGCATACCTCTTTGAAGGTATGATGCAAGTTATCCTCTTTCACTCTCGTATATGAAATTTACCAAATCTGACTGGTTTATTTCTTGTAGATTAACCTTATAGGCATGGAGCTTATGAAGAGGATCTCAAACACTGACCAAGAGACAAGAGAGTTGCAGGCCGATGGAGGTTTTAGTTTTACCTTCGAGTTTTTCATGGGGAATGCTTTAGACTACTCGTACCTTTTTTGTAATAGGCACGGTGTCATATCAAATGTGTGCTTTTTTGTAGTAGGCATAGTTTATGGAAGAGGGCCCTTTATAATTGACATGAAGAAGACGTCTCAACTTCATGATAATGCAATAGAGTGATAGGAATTTTACACATGTTTAAGAATGTTTCCAAGGAAAGTTTTTTGTTTGAACTTCCATGACATTTTACATGTGTTTGGTTATCGTCTAAAACTCATGTTTGCAACTGTTTTTGTTTAACAGATTTGATATACTCTTGTATTTCATAACTGTTTTTCATAGGTAACAGTTTTTCGATATTAATACAAGGAAACAACTGTTTTTTACTAGTAATAGTTTTTATAAAGATTGGGGTTTTTACCCGCAACTGTTTTTTTATTCGTAATTGTTTTTATTTGATAACAGTCTCTTGAACAAATACAAGGATTTAGATCTTTCATCCATAACTGTTTTATTCGAGAACAGTTTTTTGAATGAGTACATTGATGATGATCTTTTACCCCTAACTATTTTATTCGAGAACTGTTTTTTTGAATGAGAATAAATATGTACATTCCTTTCTCGTGACTAATATTTTTCCTTTCAACCTGAGTATGTTCAAAGGTTTTTGCTTTTTGCATTAGGCTTTGTATTTGGATGGCTCTTTTGATTTCTTTCGATTCTGCTCGTGTCACTTGTCTCGTTGGGTAGATGGGTCTTCAGGCTCGAGCTTTTGACTTTCTGATAGTCTTCTTTGCTTCGTCTTAGCCTTCCATACTGTATAGTCCCCCAAGTGTTTAAGCTTTGAAGAATGAAATCTCGAGCACTTGATTATTCCTTCCTTGTGGTCCTTTTCCTGAAAAGGAAAAACATTTCAGACTTGAAGGTATATATAGTTTTTTAGATGATGACTGCTTAACCCTTTTAAAACATCCATCAGAAAGTGTAACCCTAGATCGGGAATTGTGTTATTTCCTCGCATCTTTGCAGGTCTAATATCATCATCTGGTGATGGGTTAGCTTTGTTCCTATCATCTAAAAAAGTTAGTAAAATTTTTAAATGTTCAAAATAAAATTGAACGTGTGATACCTGACGGGTATTCTTTTCTTTTAGAAGTAATACTTCTTTAGATGGATGGCGTTCCAGCTTGTTGGTAGAACTCTGTCATCCATAGCTTCCAAATCATGGGCGCCTTTCCCATCTGAGATGAGCTTTACGGTTGTAATAACGCTCTATTATCTGCTTTTGAGCTGCCATCCATATCAATGATGCTTCTCTCCGTGGTTCGAGCAGGTCCAGATTTGTAACGACCCGACCAGTCATTTTGAGCTCTAGTGCGTCATTCAGCGATTTGATGACGTAAGCAGCTCCCTTTCAGGTATAATGACCCGTGGGCGTGGTCGGAATTGAATTCCAGGAAATTTAGAATTGATTTGGAAAGGAAATTCTCAATTTAGAAGACTTAAGTTGGAGAAATCAACTATGATTGGAATTTTGAGTAAACGATCTCTGAATCAAGATTTGAAGGTTCCAGGAGGTTCGTATGATGATTCCGGACTTGGGTGTATGTCCGGATCGGGTTTCGGATAACCCGGGAGTGTTTCGGCATATATTGTGGAAGTTAGCATTTTAGAAGGATTTCATGAATTCGGGGTTGAAGTGCATATCAGTGAGGTTGATGTCCGTTTGGGATTCCGAGTCTGGGAATAGCTCCGTATGGTGATTCTGGAATTAGGAGCGTGATCGGAAGTGAATTTGGATGTCCACAGGTCATTCTGGAGTCATTTGGCTAAAGATAGAAATTTGAAGGTTTTTGGGAAATCCAGTCGGAAGTGGAAGTTTCGATATCGAGGTCGGAATGTGATTCCGGAAGTGGGAGCAGGTCCGTAAAGTTGAAAATGACTTGTGCACAAAATTTGAGGTCAATCGAACGTGATTTGATAGGTTTCGGCATCGGATGAAGAAGTTTGAAATTCTAAGTTCTTAAAGAATCGGATTTGAGTGTGATTCATGATTTCGGCGTTGTTTGATGTGATTTGAAGGCTCGAGCAAGTCCGTGTCATGTTATGGGACTGAGTCGTGTGTTTGGACGGGGTCTCGAGGGTCTCGGGTGTGTTTCGGGGTGATTTCGGGTCATTTCAGAGTGATGTGTTGTTGCTGGTTTCTGGTGCTGCTGGTGTTCTATGCGATCGCAGCCTTAGCTGTGCGATCGCGGAGAAGGAACTGAGGGGCGAAGATTTTGGCATACGCGATCGCAAGAGGTGCAACGTGATCGCGGTGAAGGGATGGGTATGCTTGTGTGATTGCACGCGGGGAGCTGCGATCGCAGAGAATGAATTTGGAGGGTTGCTGGTTGGCCTACAAGATCGTGAAGGCATTCCCGCGATCGCGGAGAGGAAAGATCTAGGCACTGTTGTTTAAAACGGGATATTTGGTAATTCTTTCATTTTTCAAAAGCTATGGACGAACTTGGAGAGCTTTTCAAGAGGGATTCCATTAAGCTTCAGAGGTAAGAGGATTCTACTCATTTCTAAGATTAATACAAAGTTATTGCATGGATTTAAGCATGAAATTGGTAGGAAAATTTGGGAAAACTTTGAAGAAAACCTAGAATATGGAAAATTTGGATTTCAACCACGAATTGAGCATGAACATTAGGGTAAATTATATAATTGAGTTAGTAAGGCTATGGGTAGAAGGCATCTTCGAGAATTTTGGATTCCGGGCAAATGGACCCGAGGGATTTTTGGTCATTTCTCTGAGCGGGGTTGGGAAAGTATATTATCTGAATTCTTTGATAGAATTATGATGAATTTTCATTGACTGTCATTTATGTGGTAGTCTCGGAGCGTGGTGCTTCCGTTGGGGTCATCGGAAGGGATTGGAAGCCGGTGTTGGAATTTCGGAGCGAGGTAAGTCTCCTTTCTAACTTTGTGAGGGGGAATCTACCCCCTAGGTGGATTAATTCAATAGATGTTATTATCTTAGGGGGCTACGTACGCACGAGGTGACAGTAGTCCGTGCGTAGCTACTACTATGCCATGTCCGGGTAGCCTAGGACCCACTAGCATGCTTTACGTGTGTACCTGTAACCCTGCATGTATCATTAAACTTCTAATATGACCGAAAACGTAATTGAATGTGTAAAAAGAAATCTAGAGTTCATACCGTTAACCTTCTAAAAAGAGAATTCGTTTTCCCGGTGAATATATATGTGTATCTGGACTGGATGGTATTATGGAGTGTTACTAAATTGGACAAATGAGTTTCAAAAACAAAGATTTCAAAACCTATATTTCATGTTTCTTTTGATAAAGACTTTATCATTTTCCTGAGAAAAATGGTTTTCTTGATAAAAATATGAATTTATTATGTGGATATGTGTAACTTTGGGTGCCTGAGTTGCTTGAGTGATTCACGAGCAGGAAGACCCTGTATTTGTGCATGTATTCTTATGAGCACCTGAGTCGCAAGTATGATTCGCGAGCAGGCTAGCCGTATTATATTGAGAGATGCACTTTTGGGACGGGCCAGTCGATCCTTCGGCAGTCAACATGGAGGATTATTATATTGAGAGCCGCACTTTTGGGACGGGCCGATCGATCCTTCGGCAGTGCGTAGAGAGATTGAGAGATGCACTTTTGGGACGGGACGATCGATCCTTCGGCAGTGCATAGAGAGATTGAGAGCTGCACTTTTGGGACGGGTCGATCGATCCTTCGGCAGTGCGTAGAGAGGTTGTGAGATGCACTTTTGGGACGGGCCGATCGATCCTTCGGCAGTGCATAGAGAGATTGAGAGCTGCACTTTTGGGACGGGTCGATCGATCCTTCGGCAGTGCGTAGAGAGGTTGTGAGATGCACTTTTGGGACGGGCCGATCGATCCTTCGGCAGTGCATAGAGAGACTAACTATCTTCTGACTCCGGTCGGTTGTCTTACTCTTGTGTGTGCATAATTATTTGGTACTATTCTATTGGTATTCGCTTGACATGTATTTGGAAAAGAGGTAAGTGTACATTGTTTTTTATTCTCAGTGGTTACCTGGATTTCTGTACTTGATATGTATTCGTTGCTTACTGTCTTACATGTCTATTGTATTTCATCATATTTGTCATATGTTGCACTGTCGGACCTTAGTAACAGTCTAATTTGCCCTCTCGTCACTACCTCTCTGAGGTTAGGCGCGCGACTTACTGAGTACGCGTTGTTTTGGTACTCATGCTCCACTTGCTGTGCATTTTAATTGCACATATACTTTCATAGCAATGTGGAGGATTCGGAGACTTAGGCGAGCTGCACCATCCGGAGGCAATCCGCAGCTGGCAAAGTCACCTTCATACTGTATCTGTCTCATTTTATATTTTCTTGTCCAGTTGTATTTCGGACAGGCTTTGTAATATTTGTAAAACTCTTAGAAATTACTAATGTACTTGTGACACCGTGTTCTAGGAACGTGTTAGGATTTATTTCGTTGAACTGAATTGATCTTCTATCGTATTTAAGTGTACAAGAAAATTATTTATTTGATTACGAAATGCATGAAAAGGTAAAAAATTTCGAAAATGTTAAAACTGGAAAGTTATTTCAATTAATTAATGTTTTGGCTTGCCTGACCTTGTGTCCGACGCCATCACGACCTTAGGGATTTAGGGTCGTGACAACGTGGTATCAGAGCGCTAGGTTCCCGTAGGTCTCACGAGTCATGAGCAAGTGTAGTAGATTCTTGTGGATCGGTACGGAGACGTCTGTACTTATCTTCGAGAGGCTACAGGGCTGTTAGGAGTACTTCCCTTCTTGATTCTTCATTGTGCGAGTTGATTCCTTTGAGGCTTATGCCTATGTTCATTCCTACTCAATCCTACGCGTCGCGAAGAGCTTGCCATGGATCAGGAATTTGAGGAATGGGAATGGTGCTACAAATGTAATCCGAGATGCTTCCATGTGTAAATGGTCGTGGTTGTTATTATGGCCCTGTGAAAGGATAATGTGTTATTTCAGCTCAGTAGCTGTGTTTCTGGGAGCTTTAAGGTCGTGCTCGGGTGGTGATGATGTTGCAATTGATTGTCGCGCGGTGCTGATATGATGATAGAATGTTTGCCCGTATGTTGGGGAAGATGAATGGTTTGAAGGGAGGTCTTCTCAGAGTATGATTTCGAGATTCCAGTGATTTTGTTCCAGAAGAGGGAAGGCATTTGGAGTATGAGTGGCTCGGTTAGGATTGATAAAGTAGTAAGACTTGGTGTCTTCAAACGAGATAGGGTATGCACCTTTGATGTGTAGTCGTTGTCATTGATCGAATGGAATGTGTTAGGCTTGTCGGTACTATGGTTTCTTTGGTTGCGTGGGTAAGAGTATTGTGAGGAAGTATTGAGGAACGTGGTTGGCAAGGAATGATCCTAGAATGAAGCAGGTCGTAGGATGTGGTATTGAGGTCGTAGAGAGCGTGCATTTCAGCGTCACTGGGAGGGGTCAGCAGGTGATTTATTTAGGTGGGTTGTCTTCTGGGGATAGGTTAGCAATGGCGGGGTTGGCATCTGTGAGGGGGTCCTAGTGGCTAGTTGGTAGGAGATAGGATGTGTGAATTATGGTAGGGATTTCAGGTATTTAGGGAGTGCTAGCAAGAGAATTTGGAAGATTGGGAAGGTTTGGCTGAGAAAGATCGTGTTATCAAAGGAGGAATGATCTCAGCAGGGTCTAGAGTGGTGCTAGGAGTGGCTTCGGGCTAAGCGGGGGAGTCCCACCATCTGAAGTTGGGTTGTAGGATCGTCTTCGCATGGAGTTAAGGATTGTCGGCGTGTAGGCAAGTTATCTCAGCTAAGGAAAGAGGAGTAAAACGGTAATTGTGCGTGGGATTTGTTGAATATGTGCAGAAGTTGGTCCTGTCAGGTCAGGGTTAGGCTTTGGAAGATTCAAATTTTGCTTAAGGCATGGGCGAGTTGTAAGGATAGTGACTCAGACCCGTATTTGTTTTCATTGAAAAAGGTGTTCCTGTGCTAGGAGAGCCTCGGGGGTTGGTTGTATTCGGGGCCAGTCAGAGTGGGTGACTCTCAATAGCAGTCCTAATGAGTTCAAAAGTTAAAGAATGTGGCGATTAAGGATTTCAGGCAGTAGTATGATCGAGAATCGAGCATTTGCAGAGTAATCTCTGAGAGAAATGAGGATGGTTGGAATGTTCTATGATATGTTTCAGTGTATTAGACGGATTGTGGGATTTTGGCAGTGTAGTCTCGTGAATCAAGGTCACTCGGGATGAGTGAGGGTTGAGTTTGCTATGGGTTGAAGGAAGTTTTTATTATTCCTATGTCAATTGAAGATGATTAAAACAATATAGATTGATTATCAATGGTTGAAATGGCACATTTGCGGCAGTGATTGGTTCCTTGATGTGATTTAGTTATGCATGTGGTTTATGCCGGTATGTGCGGGGCTTGTCGGCCGTCGTAATGGATTTTTATGTGGGAATTCACTCGTGTGTTGAGGTGGTACTCCTGAATTGAGTTAAGTAAAAGGGTTCCATATGATGAAGTGTTCACTGTAATAGTGGTTCAGCAGTTATGATGGAAATTCTTGCACTACCTCGTATCGGCATGCTAGGTGCGGTAAGCAGTATGTAACTGGGAGTAAGAATCGAGATTCAGGTCCGATGTTTATAAGGATGTCATGAGCTCGGAAAAGCAAGATAAAGTGATTCGAAAGTTCAGTGTAAGCTGGTATTATCTTCAGAGTCACCTGAGATTGATATTCGGTGGAAGAACCTTAGTACCCTGGTCATGGGATCTTGATGTGTTTTGCGGCCTTAGTGCGGCCGGTGTTATGGATGTGCAGACTTGTTGCCTTGTGTGGAAGGTCTTGGAAGCATGACCGCGAAAATATTGTATAAGTGTGACATGTAGTCACTTGATGGATTTCAGATTTGGACCGAGTATGAAGAAGTGCAATATTGCTTAATTGAGAATTTACGCCTGGAGGGCGTTTGGTTCAGTTGATTATGGATTATGGGGTGTTAGTCCCGGTGATGATGGTTGTTCCCGTGTATTATGAGAGAAGGTGGGTTAATATGGACCCAGGAAAAAGTTATTAGCTTAGTTGGTGCGAGCAAGGTAGCTCGATGTTTGTTGATGGAATTAAATATGATTATGGGCTCCGTATGAGTCAGGCATGTTCCTTTCAATAGAGCTCTTTTCATGGAAAGATATTAGGACAGCGGGTGTTGTTCCGTCTATGTCAAATTCATGTGTTATTGTGATTGTGCCGTGCGAGTTGTGAAACGGCTTGATAATTTCTTATGTTTTGAGGTCCCGCGTAGTGGGGATGTTATGTGAGCAGGATACCTCTTGAGATCCAGAGTGTTTATATATATCGCACCTAAATTGTGCTAGAGTTTTGTTGCATAAGGCTCTATCATTCTCCCCAGGATGGTATTATGCACTTAGCGTGCGTGTGATCAATATCCAGTAATTTGTACTAGCGAGCGAATCAGCTCTGTATACATTTCCTTACGTGAGTTTTATGTCATTTGGATCAGGTGGCACGCCGCCACGGGTATGTTATTTGGATCGGGTTGCACGCCGCAACAGTGTGATGATGAGTAAGGTTCCTATATTTATTTTCTTATGTTTTAATTCCTATTTTCTGGTAAGAACTCATATTAATTGCGTGAGCTGAATAGTTCCGTCCTGAGTCGTTTCTTGTTGTCATGTTCGAGTTATGGCCTATTGGCGCAATGTGGTATCACGGGAGGTTGTTGGTCATGTTGGGATGGTTTTTTGTCTGAGAAGTTCATACCGCGTGAGACGAGATTTTCGGATCAGGGATCAGTGCGATCAGGTTATGTGAAGTGTATATTAAAGAACAAATACCGCTATTCATGTTCATATTAAAGTGATGATTCTAGTCAAGATGAAGTATTCAAGGATTTGTTAACTCTACAATGAGTATGAATTTCTGCATCTCCTCCATTGTGGTGGTATCGTCAGCATTATAGCAGGATGTATGTATATATGTTATGAGGTGCATTAGGAGCACCAGATTCGTGAAATTTTGGCTGTTAAGGTTCAGGGAGCGTCATTGTGGTCAGATGATGAGTTGTGCGGTGCATGGTGTTGATGCAGCAAAGGTATTCGGTCATGTTCTGGTATATCGTATGGTAGTTGATACGGTGTTTATATGTTGGAACTAGGCCTGGCAGAGAAATTTCAGGTGTTTGAATGAATTCTGAGCTTATTATATGGATAAAAGAAGAAATCTCCCGATTTGATCAAGCTATTGTGCTCGAATGGGTTGGGGTATCACGGGCAGGTCCTCGAGATTTTAAACAGTGATTTCACGAAGCTCCAGAGCAGTTCTTAGCACGTTCGAGGACGAACGTCGGTTTAACTGGGGGAGAATGTAATGACCCGATTGATCGTTTTGAGCTCTAGTGCATCGTTCAGCGGTTTGATGTTGTAACCAGCTTCGTTTCAGGTATAGTGACCCGTGGGCGTGGTCGGAATTGAATTCCAGGAAGTTTAGAATTGATTTGGAAAGGAAATTCTCGTTTCAGAAGCCTTAAGTTAAAGAACTCAACTAAGATTGGAATTTTGAGTAAACAATCTCCGAATCAGGATTTGAAGGTTCCAGCAGGTTCGTATGATAATTACGGACTTGGGTGTATGTCCGGATCGGGTGTCGGATAGCCCGGGAGCATTTCGGCGTATATTGTGGAAGTTAGCATTTTAGAAGGATTTCATGAATTCGGGGTTGAAGTACATATCAGTGAGGTTGATGTCCGTTTGGGATTCTGAGTCTGGGAATAGCTCCGTATGGTGATTCTGGAATTGGGAGCATGATCGGAAGTGAATTTGGATGTCCGCAGGTCATTCTGGAGTCATTTGGCTAAAGATAGAAATCGGAAGGTTTTTGGAAAATCCAGTCGGAAGTGGAATTTTTGATATCGAGGTCAGAATGCGATTCCGGAAGTGGGAGCAGGTTCGTAATGTTGAATATGACTTGTGCGCAAAATTTGAGGTCAATCGGACGTGATTTGATAGGTTTCGGCATCGGATGAAGAAGTTTGAAATTCTAAGTTCTTAAAGAATAGGATTTGACTGCGATTCGTGATTTCGGCATTGTTTGATGTGATTAGAAGGATCAAGCAAGTCCGTGTCATGTTATGGGACTGAGTCGTGTGTTTGGACGGGGTCCCGGGGGTCTCAGGTGTGTTTCGGGGTGATTTCGGGTCATTTCGGAGTGATTTGCTGTTGCTGGTTTCTGGTGCTGCTGGTGTTCTCTGCGATCGCAGCCTTAGCTGTGCGATCGCGGAGAAGGAACTGAGGGGCGAATATTTTGGCCTACGCGATCGTAAGAGGTGCAACGTGATCGCGGTGAAGGGCTATGCATGCTTGTGTGATCGCATGCGGGGAGCTGCGATCGCAGAGAAGGAATTTGGAGGGCTACTGGTTAGCCTACGAGATCGCGAAGGCATTCCCGCGATCGCGGAGAGGAAAGATCTGGGCATTGTTGTTTAAAACGGGATTTTTGGCAATTCTCTTTCATTTTTCAAAAGCTATGGACGAACTTGGAGAGCTTTTCAAGAGGGATTCAAGCTTCAGAGGTAAGAGGATTCTACTCATTTCTAAGATTAAAACAAAGTTATCGCATGGATTTAAGCATAAAATTAGTAGGAAAATTTGGGAAAACTTTGAAGAAAACCTAGAATATGGAAAATTTGGATTTCAACCACGAATTGAGCATGAACATTAGGGTAAATTATATAATTGAGTTAGTAAGTCTATGGGTAGAAGGCATATTTGAGAATTTTGGATTCCGGGCACGTGGTCCCGAGGGATTTTTGGTCATTTCTCTAAGCGGGGTTGGGAAAGTATATTATCTGAATTCGTTGAGAGAATTATGATGAATTTTCATTGAATGTCATTTATGTGGTAGTCTCGGAGCGTGGTGCTTCCGTTGGGGTCATCGGAAGGGATTGGAAGCCGGTGTTGGAATTTCGGAGCAAGGTAAGTCTCCTTTCTAACTTTGTGAGGGGGAATCGTCCCCCTAGGTTGATTAATTCAATGCATGTTATTATCTTCAGGGTCTATGTACGCACGAGGTGACGGGAGTCCGTGCGTAGCTACTATTATGCTATGTCCGGGTAGCCTAGGACCCACTAGCATTCTTTACGTGTGTAACTGTAACCCTGCCTGTATAATTAAACTTCTAATATGACCGAAAACGTAATTGAATGTGTAAAAAGAAATCTAGAGTTCATACCGTTAACCTTCTAAAAAGAGAATTTGTTTTCCCGGTGAATATATATGTGTATCTGGACTGGATGGTATTATGGAGTGTTACTAAATTGGACAAATGAGTTTCAAAAACAAAGATTTCAAAACCTATATTTCATGTTTCTTTTGATAAAGACTTTACCATTTTCCTGAGAAAAATGGTTTTCTTGATAAAAATATGAATTTATTATGTGGATATGTGTAACTTTGGGTACCTGAGTCGCTTGACTGATTCGCGAGCAAGAAGACCCTGTATTTGTGCATGTATTCTTATGAGCACATGAGTCACAAGTATGATTCGCGAGTAGGCTAGCTGTATTATATTGAGAGGTGCACTTCTGGGACGGGCCGGTCGATCCCTCGGCAGTGCACATAGAGGATTATTATATTGAGAGCCGAACTTTTGGGACGAGCTGATCGATCCTTCGGCAGTGCGTAGAGAGATTGAGAGATGCACTTTTGGGACGGGCCGATCGATCCTTCGGCAGTGCATATAGAGATTGAGAGCCGCACTTTTGGGACGGGCCGATCGATCCTTCGGCAGTGCATAGAGAGATTGAGAGCCGCACTTTTGGGACGGGCCGATCGATCCTTCGGCAGTGCGTAGAGAGGTTGTGAGATGCACTTTTGGGATGGGCCGATCGATCCTTCGGCAGTGCATAGAGAGACTAACTATCTTATGACTCCGGCTGGTTGTCTTACCCTTGTGTGCGCATGACTAGTTGGTACTATTCTATTGGTATTGGCTTGACATGTATTTGGGAAAGAGGAAAGTGTACATTGTTATTTATTCTCTGTGGTTACCTGGATTTCTGTACTTGATATGTATTCGTTGCTTACTGTCTTACATGTCTATTGTATTTCATCATATTCTGTCATATGTTGTACTGTCGGACCTTAGTAGAGTCTAATTTGCCCTCTCGTCACTACCTCTCTGAGGTTAGGCGGGCGACTTACTGAGTACACGTTGTTTTTGTACTCATGCTGCACTTGCTGTGCATTTTTATTGCACAGGTACTTTCATAGCAATGTGGAGGATTCGGAGACTTAGGCGAGCTGCACCATCCGGAGGCGATCCGCAGCTGACAGAGTCACCTTCATACTGTATTTGTCTCATTTTAAATTTTCTTGTCCAGTTGTATTTCGGACAGGCTTTGTAATATTTGTAAAACTCTTAGAAATTGCTCATGTACTTGTGACACCGTGTTCTTGGGACGTGTTGGGATTTATTTCATTAAACTGAATTGATGTGCTATCATATTTAAGTTTACAAAAAAATTATTTATTTGATTACGAAATGCATGAAAAGGTAACAAATTTCGAAAATGTTAAAACTGGAAAGTTATTTCAATTAATTAATATTTTGGCTTGCCTGACCTTGTGTCCGGCGCCATCACGACCTTAG
Source organism: Nicotiana knightiana (assembly GCA_005239525.1). Lineage (NCBI taxonomy): Eukaryota > Viridiplantae > Streptophyta > Magnoliopsida > Solanales > Solanaceae > Nicotiana > Nicotiana knightiana. Next base: position 15,594 of record ML412742.1, on the reverse strand, counting down.
GGATTTTAGGTCGTGACAACGTGGTATCAGAGCACTAGGTTCCCGTAGGTCTCACGAGTTATGAGCAAGTCTAGTAGAGTCTTGCGGATCGGTACGGAGACGTCTATAATTATCTTCGAGAGGCTACAGGGATGTTAGGAGTACTTTCCTTCTTGATTCTTCATCGTGCGAGTTGATTACTTTGAGGCTTATGCCTATGTTCATTCCTACTCAATCCTACGCGTCGCGAAGCGCTTGCTATGGATAAGGAATTTGAGGAATGGGAATGGTGCTACAAATGTAATCTGAGATGCTTCCATGTGTTAATGGTCGTGGTTGTAATTATGGCCCTGTGAAAGGGTAATGTGTTATTTCAGCTCAGTAGCTGTGTTTCTGGGAGCCTTAAGGCCGTGCTCGGGTGGTGATGATGTTGCAATTGATTGTCGCGCGGTGCTGATATGATGATAGAATGTTTGCCCGTATGTTCGGGAAGATGAATAGTTTGAAGGGACGTCTTCTCAGATTATGATTTCGAGATTCCAGTGATTTTTTTCCAGCAGAGGGAAGGCATTTGGATTATGAGTGGCTCGGTTGGGATTGATAAAGTAGTAAGACTTGGTGTCTTCAAGCGAGATAGGGTATGCACCTGTGACATGTAGTCGTTGTCATTGATCGAATGGAATGTGTTAGGCTTGTCGGCGCTATGGTTTCTTTGGGTGCGTGGGGTAAGAGTATTGTGAGGAAGTATTGAGGAACGCGGTTGGCAAGGAATGATCCTAGAATGAAGCAGGTCGTAGGATGGGGTATTGAGGTCGCAGAGAGCGTGCATTTCAGCGTCACTGGGACGGTTCAGCAGGTGATTTATTTAGGTGGGTTGTCTTCTGGGGATAGGTTAGCAATGGCAGGGTTGGCAGGTTCTGTGAGGGGGGTCCTAGTGGCTAGTTGGTAAGAGATAGGATGAGTGAATTATGCTAGGGAATTCAGTTATTTAGGGAGTGCTAGCAAGAGAATTTGGAAGATTGGGATGGTTTGGCTGAGAAAGATCGTGTTATCAAAGGAGGAAAGATCTCAGCAGGGTCTAGAGTGGTGCCAGGAGTGGCTTTGGGCTAAGTGGGGGAGTCCCACCATCTGAAGTTGGGTTGTAGGATCGTCTTCGCATGGGGTTAAGGATTGTCGGCGTGTAGGCAAGTTATCTCAGTTAAGGAATAAAACGGTAATTGTGCGTGGGATTTGTTGAATATGTGCAGAAGTTGGTCCTGTCAGGTCAGGGTTAGGCTTTGGAAGATTCAAATTTTGCTTAAGGCATGGGCGAGCTGTAAGGATAGTGACTCAGTCCCGTATTTTTTTCATTGAAAAAGGTGTTCCTGTGCTAGGAGAGCCTCGGGGATTGGTTGTATTCGGGTCCAGTCAGAGTGGGTGACTCTCAATAGCAGTCCTAATGAGTTCAAAATTTAATGAATGCGGCGATTAAGGATCAGGCAGTAGTGTGATCGAGAATCAAGCTTTTGCAGAGTAATCTCTGAGAGAAACGAGGATGGTTGGAATGTTCTATGATATGTTTCAGTACACAGGATGATATTGGAGGAGAGAGAGAAATAGACTCCGGATTGAGGAAGAGAATTATCAGAAGGGTATGAGACGGATTGCAGGATTTTCGCAGCGTAGTCTCTTGAATCAAGGTCACTCGGGATGACTGAGGGTTGAGTTTGCTATGGGTTGAAGGAAGTTGTTATTATTCCTGAGTCAAGAAGATGATTAAAAGAATATAGATTGATTAGCCATGGTTGAAATGGCACATTTGCGGCAGTGATTGGTTCCTTGATGTGATTTAGTTATGCATGTGGTTTATGCCGGTATGTGCGGGGCTTGTCGGCTATCGTAATGGATTTTTATGTGGGAATTCACTCGTGTGTTGAGGTGGTACTCCTGAATTGAGTTAAGTAAAAGGGTTCTATATGATGAAGTGTTCACCGTATTAGTGGTTCAGCAGTTATGATGGAAATTCTTGCACTACCTCGTATCGGCATGTTAGGTGTGGTAAGTAGTATGTAACTGGGAGTAAGAATCGAGATTCAGGTCCGATGTTTATAAGGATGTCATGAGCTCGGAAGAGCAAGACAAAGTGATTCGAAAGTTCAGTGTAAGCTGGTATTATCTTCAATGTCACCTGAGATTGATATTCGGTGGAAGAAGCTTAGTACCCTAGTCATGGGATCTTGATGTGTTTTGCGGCCTTAGTGCGGCTGGTGTTATGGATGTGCAAACTTGTTGCCTTGTGTGGAAGGTCGTTGAAGCATGACTGCGAAAAGATTGTATAAGTGTGACATGTAGTCATTTGATGGATTTCAGATTTGGACCGAGTATGAAGAAGTGCAATATATCTTAATTGAGAATTTACGCCTGGAGGGCGTTCAGTTCAGTTGATTATGGATTATCAGGTGTTAGTCCCGGTGATGATGGTTGTTCCCGTGTATTATGAGAGAAGGTGGGTTAATATGGACCCAGGCAAAAGCTATTAGCTTAGTTGGTGCGATCAAGGTAGCTCGATGTTTGTTGATGGATTTAAATATGATTATGGGCTCCGTATGAGCCAGGCATGTTCCTTTCAATAGAGCTCTTTTCATGGAAAGATATTAGGACATCGTGTGTTGTTCCGTCTATGTCAAATTCATGTGTTATTGTGATTGTGTCGTGCGAGTTGTGAAACGGCTTGATAATTTCTTATGTTTTGAGGTCCCGCGTAGTGGGGATGTTATGTGAGCAGGATACCTCTTGAGATCCAGAGTGTATATATATATCGCACCTAAATTGTGCTAGAGTTTTGTTGCATACGACTCTATCATTCTCCCCAGGATGGTATTATGCACTTAGCGTGCTTGTGATCAATATCCAGTAATTTGTACTAGCGAGCGAATCAGCTCTGTATACATGTCCTTACGTGACTTTTATGTTATTTGGATCGGGTGGCACGCCGCCACGGTTATGTTATTTGGATCGGGTTACACGCCACAACAGTGTGAAGATGAGTAAGTTTCCTATATTTATTTTCTTATGTTTTAATTCCTATTTTCTGGTAAGAACTCATATTAATTGCGTGAGCTGAATAGTTCCGTCCTGAGTCGTTTCTTATTGTGATGTTCGAGTTATGTCTTATTGGCGCAATGTGGTATCACGGGAGGCTGTTGGTCATGTTGGGATGGATTGTTGTGTGAGAAGTTCATACCGGGTGAGACGAGATTTTCGGATCAGGGATCAGCGCGATGAGGTTATGTGAAGTGTATATTAAAGAACAAATACCACTATTCATGTTCATATTAAAGTGATGATTCTAGTCAAGATGTGGTATTCAAGGATTTGTTAACTCTACAGTGAGTATGACTTTCTGCATCTCTTCTGTTGTGGTGGTATCGTCAGCATTATAGCAGGGTGTATGTATAGTTGTTATGAGGTGCATTGGGAGCATCAGATTCGTGGAATTTTGGCTTTTAAGGTTTAGGGAGTGTCATTGTGGTCAGATGATGAGTTGTGCGGTGCATGGTACTTATGCAGCTAAGGTATGCGGTCATGTTCTGGTATATCGTATGGTAGTTGATACGATGTTTATATGTTGGAACTAGTCCTGGCAAAGAAATTTCAGGTGTTTGAATGAATTCTGAGCTTATTATATGGATAAAAGAAGAAATCTCCCGATTTGATCAAGCTATTGTGCTCGACTGGGTTGGGGTAGCACAGGAAGGTCCTCGAGATTTTAAACAGTGATTTCACAAAGCTCCAGAGCAGTTCTTAGAACGTTCGAGGACGAACGTCGGTTTAACTGGGGGAGAATGTAATGACCCGACCAATCGTTTTGAGCTCTAGTGCGTCGTTCAGCGGTTTGATGCCATAATCAGCTCCGTTTCAGGTATAATGACCCGTGGGCATGGTCGGAATTGAATTCCAGGAAGTTTAGAATTGATTTGGAAAGGAAATTTTAATTTTAGAAGCCTTAAGTTGGAAAAATCAACTAAGATTGGAATTTTGAGTAAACGATCTCCGAATCAGGATTTGAAGGTTCCAGCAAGTTCGTATGATAATTTCGGACTTGGGTGTATGTCCGGACCGGGTTTCAGATAACCCGTGAGTATTTTGGCGTATATTGTGGAAGTTAGCATTTTAGAAGGATTTCATGAATTCGGCGTTGAAGTGCATATCAGTGAGGTTGATGTCCGTTTGGGATTCTGATTTTGGGAATAGCTCCGTATGGTGATTCTGGAATTGGGAGCGCGATCGGAAGTGAATTTGGATATCCACAGGTCATTCTGGAGTCATTTGGCTAAAGATAGAAATTTGAAGGTTTTTGGGAAATCCGGTCGGAGGTGGAAGTTTTGATATCGAGGTCGGAATGCGATTTCATAAGTGGGAGCAAGTCCGTAATGTTGAATATGACTTGTGCGCAAAATTTGAGGTCAATTGGACGTGATTTGATAGTTTTCGGCATCGGATGAAGATGTTTGAAATTCTAAGTTCTTAAAGAATCAGATTTGAGTGATATTCGTGATTTCGGCGTTGTTTGATGTGATTTGAAGGCTCAAGTAAGTCCATGTCATGTTATGGGACTGAGTCGTGTGTTTGGACGGGGTCACGGGGGTCTCGGTTGTGTTTCGGGGTGATTTCGGGTCATTCCAGAGTGATTTGTTGTTGCAGGTTTCTGGTGCTGCTGGTGTTCTATATGATCGCAGCCTTAGTTGTGCGATCGCGGAGAATGAACTGAGGGGCGAAGATTTTGGCCTATGCGATCGCAAGAGGTGCAACGCGATCGCGGTGAAGGGCTGGGCATGCTTGTATGATCACATGCGGGGAGCAACGATCGCAGAGAAGGAATTTGTAGGGCTGCTGGTTGGCCTACGCGATCGCGAAGTCATTCCCGCGATCGCGGAGAGGAGAGATCTGGGCACTGTTGTTTAAAACGGTATTTTTGGCAATTCTCTTTCATTTTTTAAAAGCTATGGACGAATTTGGAGAGCTTTTCAACAGGGACTCCATCAAGCTTCAGATGTAAGAGGATTCTACTCATTTCTAAGATTAATACAAAGTTATTGCATGGATTTAAGCATGAAATTGGTAGGAAAATTGGGGAAAACTTGGAAGAAAACCTAGAATATGGATAATTTGGATTTCAACCACGAATTGAGCATGAACATTAGGGTAAATTATATAATTGAGTTAGTAAGGCTATGGGTAGAAGGCATCTTCGAGAATTTTGGATTTCCGGGCACGTGGGCGCGAGGGCTTTTTGGTTATTTCTCTGAGCGGGGTTGGAAAAGTATATTATCTGAATTCGTGTAGAGAATTAGGATTCATTTTCATTGAATGTTATTTATGTGGTAGTCTCGGAGCGTGGTGCATCTGTTAGGGTCATCAGAAGGGATTGGAAGCCGGCGTTGGAATTTTGGAGCGAGGTAAGTCTCCTTTCTAACTTTGTGAGGGGGAATCGTCCCCCTTGGTGGATTAATTCAATAAATGTTATTATCTTCGGGGTCTACATACGCACGAGGTGACGGGAGTCCGTGCGTAGCTACTATTATGCCATGTCCGTGCGTAACCCTGCCTGTATCATTAAACTACTAATATGACTGAAAACGCAATTGAATGTGTAAAAAGAAATCTAGAGTTCATACTGTTAACCTTCTAAAAAGAGAATTTTTTTCGCGGTGAATATATATATGTGTATCTGGACTGGGTGGTATTATGGAGTGTTACTAAATTGGACAAATGAGTTTCAAAAACAAAGATTTCAAAACCTATATTTCATGTTTCTTTTGATAAAGACTTTACCATTTTCCTGAGAAAAACGGTTTTCTTGATAAAAATATGAATTTTTTATGTGGATATGTGTAACTTTGGGTGCCTGAGTCGCTTGAGTTATTCGCGAGCAGGAAGACCCTGTATTTGTGCATATATTCTTATGAGCACCTGAGTCGCAAGTATGATCCGCGAGCAGGCTAGCCGTATTATATTGAGAGGTGCACTTTTGGACGGGCCGATCAATCCTTCGGCAGTGCATAGAGAGATTGAGAGCCGCACTTTTGGGACGGGCCGATCGATATTTCGATAGTGCGTAAAGAGGTTGTGAGATGCACTTTTGGGACGGGCCGATCCATCCTTCGGCAGTGCGTAGAGAGACTAACTATCTTATGACTCCGGCCGGTTGTCTTACCCTTGTGCGCGCATGATTATTTGGTACTATTCTATTGGTATTGGCTTGACATGTATTTGGGAAAGAGGAAAGTGTACATTGTTGTTTATTCTCAGTGGTTACCTGAATTTTTGTACTTGATATGTACTTGTTGCTTACTGTCTTACATGTCTATTGTATTTCATCATATTTTGTCATATTACTGTCGGACCTTAGTAAGAGTCTAATTTGCCCTCTCGTCACTACCTTTCTGAGGTTAGGCGAGTGACTTACTGAGTACACATTGTTTTTGTACTCAAGCTGCACTTGCTGTGCATTTTTATTGCACATGTACTTTTATAGAAATGTGGAGGATTCGGAGACTTAGGCGAGCTGCACCATCCGGAGGCGATCCGCAGCTGGCAGAGTCACCTTCATACTGTATATGTCTCATTTTAAATTTTCTTGTCCAGTTGTATTTCGGACAGGCTTTGTAATATTTGTAAAACTCTTAGAACTTGCTCATGTACTTGTGACACCGGGTTCTGGGGACGTGTTTGGATGTATTTCATTAAACTGAATTAATGTGCTGTCGTATTTAATTTTACAAAAAATTATTTATTTTATTACGAAATGCAAGAAAAGGTAACAAATTTCGAAAATGTTAGAACTGGAAAGTTATTTCAATTAATTAATGTTTTGGCTTGCCTGACCTTGTGTCCCGCGCCATCACGACCTTAGGGATTTTGGGTCGTGACAAGGTTGGTCCTTAATTCGTCGTCATTTTCACCTTCCATGGTTGTTGAGAACCTTATGCTTGGTTCACCAATCTCCACAGGTATTAAGGCTTCTGAGCCATAAAAAAGTGCGAACGTAGTTTCTCCCGTGGCTATCTTTGAAGTTGTTCTGTATGCACATAGTACCGCTGGTAACTCATCAGGCCAATTTCCTTTGGCTTTATCCAGCCGCTTTTTTAGATTGTTGATGATTACCTTATTCATTGACTCGTCTTGACCATTAGCCATGGGGTGGTATGGCGTTGAAGTGATCCGCTTGATTCGCCAACTTTTGAAGAATTCTGTGCTTTGCGAGCCTATGAATTGTGGGCCATTATCACACAGGATTTCCTTTGGTATTCCAAATCGGTATGTTATGTTTCGCCATAAGAAGCTTTTAACGTCCTTTTCTCACACTTGTTTGAATGCATCTGCCTCTACCCATTTTGTAAAATAGTCGGTTAGCACGAGTAAAAACCGTACTTGTCCTTTAGCTATGGGAAGAGGCCCCACTATGTCCATACCCCATTTACTGAAAGGCCATGGGGATATTATTGGATGTAATAATTCCACTGGTCGATGCATGTTATTGACAAACCTTTGGCATCTGTCACATTTGGATACGAAATTCTCGGCTTCTTCGTCCATCTTAGGCCAATAGTATCCGGCTCTGATTAGTGTTTTCACTAAGGAACTCGCCCCTGAGTGATTTCCACAGTGTCCTTCGTTGACTTCTTTCATCACAAATTCCGTTTGGTTAGGTCCGAGGCATTTAGCTAGGGGTCCTCCGAACATCTTGTGATAAAGTGAGTTGCGAATAAGGCAGTACCGTGCAGCTTTGCGGCAAAGTGCTTGAGCTGCTTTCCTGTCTTCAGGTACCATTCTGCAAAAAATTAAGAATTTCGTTTCTCCAGTCCCAGGTTAGGTTGTTGAAAGTTACCTCATTCTTGTCCTGGTCTATTATTGAATGAAACAGTTGAACGATAATTGTAGTCTTTGTTCGTTACTTCCGTGACTGCTGCGAAGTTAGCTGTGCATCTGCTTCTGCATTTTCCTCTCTAGGTATTTGCATTACCTTCCATGTTTTGAATTGTCTCACGAGCTCTCGTGCTTTTTCAAGATACTATTGCATTCTAGTCTCTCGAGCGATGTAAGTCCTCTGTATCTGATTTACTACCAGTTAGGAGTAGCTGTTGATCACAATTTGCTCGATTGAGAGCTCCCGTGCGATTTCATGTCCTGCAATAATAGCTTCGTACTCTGCTTCATTGTTGGTGATAGGATACAATTTATAGCTTGCCGTATCTTTTCACCCGTGGGTGATATCAAGACTATGCCTAAGTCGGCACCTTTTATATTTGAAGAACCATCGGTGAACAAGGTCCATAGTCTTGGATTAACACCGTAAAAGAGTTGTAACTCTTTTTCTACTTCAGATACAATGCTATTACTAAAATCAGCAACAAAATCAGCTAGTATTTGAGACTTAATTGCAGTCCTAGGCTGATAGATTATTTCATGCTCACTTAATTCTATGGCCCACTTGGCTAATCTTCCTTGTCACGCCCCCAAAATCGAGGGACGCGACCGGCACTCAACCGGGTGACCCCAGTCAAGCGAACCTGCTTTGCCTTTCCTACCCAATGCGCTTCCCCGTGTTTAAATCATTCATTATTTATGTGAAATAGTGAGATAAGCTTAAAAGTGTGCGATTACCACAATAAATCCAATTTTTCCTCATTTTACAGTATTACACCAGATTTCCCAAAACATACATAATAGATACAACACTTCCCAATACGGACCACGATTACGAGCAAACACAACCACTACCAAAAAAATTACATATACACCCACATAGTGTCTACGGAGCCTCTAAGAGTACTACGAATTTATACAATACTTGTCGGCAACAAGGCCTCGGCTATACCTTAAAATACATAATAAACTCAAAAGAAGGTGGCATGAACCACACATGGCCCCGAGAGGAAGTGGGGCTCACCAGTACAGCTGAAAAGGGTGAGGAGAACGCACCACTAATGGCGAGCTGAGCTACCTGCTATGGACCCACCTACATCCATATAAAATATGTAGCGCCCCCGGCAAAAGGGGCGTTAGTACTGTGGAATAGTACTAGTATGTATGAACAAACTTTATCCCAAGTACAATCAAACAATACACAAATAAGAGACAGTAATAGAACCAATCAATCAATGCACGTGGAAAGAAACACCCAAAAGCAACAAGTTTCACAATCTCTCCTTTTCCCCTTTCAACATCACCATATTCAAGAGTTTCATAGAGTTTCATTTCAATAGTGATTCAATGATCACATTCCATCCTTATTACCTCGGCCACCCTTATCACCACAACCCATCAACCTTATTACTTCGTGTTGCAGCGCGCAACCCGATCCCACCTGACAATCAAATTTCATAATAGCAACCACAAACAATTACATCACAAGAATCATCACTTCAAGGAATACAAGTTTGTATCAACAATTTATGTATTTGGGCCCAAGGCACCATAACTCTCATCAAGTAGTAATTTCATTAACACTGTGTTGCCACAATTGCTCAATTCAGTTACATTGTTTCAAAATACTCTTTTTTCATTACTTTCCACGTATGGCTTTGAACTATTTTACACATTCCCACATTTGAGCACATTATCAATCTTTCGTTCATTACACATCAAACACCTTTCACAACTTCATACAGCACAGTAGCATGAAAATCAACTAGGAAAATCAGAGAATAAAATCTCACGCCTCAACACGTCTGAACAATCAATTCACATATTTCCAAACAAGGTACACATACCAAATACTCGGACCCAACAAGAGGATTCTACAAAGGTTAAATTTAGCCATACATACCTCGAATCGGGATTTTCCTTAATTTCTATCTCAAACCACCGGGCCTTCTAGCACCTTCAATCTAATTCATAATGTGGCACATTTAAACTTAGAATTAGGAATCATGAACATGCCTTGAACTCATTTGAGCTTTATATCAAACACTAGGTGTTCTTTTTAGATTAAATAACCCTTCTTTAGTGAAAGATTACCCCAACCTATTTTCCTTAACTAGATTATGGTAGATTGGGTACATGCATGCAAGGTTCTTAACCCTGTCTTTATAAAATATCCTACCCATGTTTCATTTTAACAAAATCTGAAAATTTAGGGTTAATGGGGTGGAAGCTTACCTCTTAGAGTGAAGAACCTTGTGTTCTACTTGATTAGTTCCAAGCTTGAGTGATGAAGGAAGACCAATTTGATGAAGTTGGGACTTTCTCTCTCTAGAACCCACTCTTTCCTCTCTCCAATATCTTAGAAAAATGGTTAAAAATGAAGGGGAGGATTGTTTTTAATGAACTGAGGTCGGGTGTTAAAATTAGAAAAATAGAAGCCCGACACAAGAATGCGGTCAGGAATGCGATTGCATTCCTGACATGCGGTCCGCAGAACCGGCCGCATAATGGCCCTCAATATGGGCCAAAATTTGAAACACACTGCCCAGGTAAGTGACCATTGTGCGGTCCGCATACACGTTATGCAATCGCATAATGCGCCGCATAACTTCCCTCCCAAAACCAAAGGCAACAATGCGACAGCTATGCTGTCCGCAGAACTGAAATGCGATCGCATATTGGACCGCATAGTTGACCTCAAATGGGGCAGTGATCTGCCCGTGTATGCAACTATTATGCGGTCTGCATACACGCTGTACGATCGCATAGTACGTCGCATAACACCTACTTTCTGGAAAATTATATTCTTTAAGTCTCAGGGTACTTTTTACTCAATTAAGGTCCGTTTTAAAAATTCCCACAATAAAAATAGCTCGGGGACTCATTCGGGCATTATTTTAAAATGAGAAAATGTTACGGGTCTTTACATCCTCCCCCCCCCCCCTTAAAATCATTCGTCATCGAATGAGGGTTTTGGAAATCAATTAGTTTTGAAAGCATGACATGCAACTTCCAGATTTTCACTAACTCCAATGTTTCAGAAAAATTTTGCCAGAGTTCCCTTTGTAATTAGACCTATCTACCTGTCAGAGACCCCCCGAAACACATTTCCAAGCACCATTACACAGTTTTAACCACCCAATAACTCACACACAACGTTTTTACCTCAACAATTGGCACTGTTCAATCATTTTGTCAATTACACATAGTTCTTTATTCTCATACTACAAATTTGCACATGATTCACATTTTTGCACATAACTTGGTCGTGTTAATGAGTCCCATACAACCCAATCACTTCAATATACTATATTTATTTCAATTAATCATTACCAACCTACACTACTATTAATCACTTGCCTAACACATACGTTCCACAAAACTTTCATTTACCTCAAGTGTTACACTCTACCCAAATAAAATAGCGGGTTCAGTTCTAGCACACATTGGGAGATTACAACAATAAGGCAATTAGGGGAAGATGTGGTGCTTTTGCACAAAACCAGACATAAAATATAATTTTCCTAGAGATGACAGGTCTGACGAACACTACTAGACTTATTCAAACAAATGGGGATATTTTTCTTTCATTTCAATCTCCGCTTCCCACATGGCTTCCTCAATGTGCTGACTTCGCCACAATACTTTAACTGAAGCAATTTCTTTGTTCCTCAATATACGGACTTGTCTATCAAGAATAGCAACCGGAACCTCCTCATATGATAATTCTTCATTAACCCCAATGGTCTCAACCGGCACGATGACTGATGGATCTCCAACCACTTTCTTCAACATGGACACGTGGAACACCGGGTGCACTAATGACAATTCAGGGGGTAATTCCAACCTATAAGCCACTTGTCCTATCCTCTGAGCAATCCGATATGGCCCGACATACCATGGGCTCAATTTCCCTTTCTTCCCAAACCGCATCACTCCCTTCATGGGAGATACTTTCAAGAATACCCAATCATCAACTTGGAATTCCAGTTCTCTTCAACGAACGTCCGCATAGGATTTTTGACGGATCTGAGCGGTTTTCATCCTCTCCCGAATGACTCTGACTTTTCCAATGTCTGGTGTACAAGATCTGGCCCTAACAATTCTGCTTCACCAACCTCAAACCACCCAATCAGAGATCTACACCTCCTTCTGTACAATGCCTCAAATGGGGCCATCTGAATACTAACGTGAAAGTTGTTATTGTAAGCAAATTCGATAAGCGGTAGATGATCATCCCAACTACCCTTGAAGTCCAACACACAAGCCCGTAACATATCTTCAAGCATCTGAATAGTCCGCTCTGCCTGACCATCAGTCTGCAGATGGAAAGTTGTGCTCAGAGTTACCTGGGCACCCAAACCTTGCTGAAATTTCCTCCAAAAATTAGCCGTGAACTGGGCTCCTCGGTCTGAGATAATGGAAACTGGAGTACCATGTAGCCTGACTATTTCCTTGGTATACAACTGAGCGTACTGTTCTGCAGTATCGGTGGACTTGACCGGCAAGAAGTGCGCTGATTTCGTGAGTCGATCCACTATTACCCAAATTGAGTCGAACTTGCGTTCAGTGCGAGGTAACCCTACCACTAAATCCATGTTGATCATTTCCCATTTCCACATTGGAATATCCATAAGCTGAGTTAATCCACCAGGCCTCTGATGCTCGGCCTTCACCTGCTAACAATTCGTACATTTAGATACAAAGTCCACGACACCTCTTTTCATACTGCTCCACCAATAAATCTCCCGGAGATATTGATACATTTTCGTAGAACCTGGGTGCACGGAATACCTGGAATTGTGAGCTTCCTCCAGCACCCTCTCCCGAAGATTATCCACATCAGGAACACATAACCTTCCCTGGCACCGCAAAACACCATCATCGCTCCCGAGTGAAAATGCCGAAATCTTGCCATTCAAAACTGCCTCCTTCAACTGCGCCAATGCTGGATCAATAAACTGCTTCTCCTTGACTTCCGTTACAAGTGATGATTCTGCCCTATTATGCACCATGACTTTCCTCTCATCTGAGGTCAAGAGACATACCCCCAGACTAGCCAATTGACAAACCTCCCGGGCCAACGGTCTCTGATCTTCCTCCAAATGAGCCAGACTACCCATAGACTTCCGACTGAGAGCGTCGGCCACTACGTTTGCTTTTCCCGGATGGTACAGAATGTTCATATCATAATCCTTAAGCAATTTTAACCATCGCCGCTGCCTTAAATTCAACTTCTTCTTCTTGAACAAATATTGGAGACTCTTGTGGTCTGAAAACACGTCCACATGGACCCCATACAAATAATGCTGCCAGATTTTTAAAGCAAACACAACTGTCGCGAGTTCTAAATCATGCGTCGGATAATTGTTCTCGTGATTATTGAGTTGCCTGGAAGCATGGGATATAACCTTCCTGTGTTGCATCAACACACATCCCAAACCAACTCTTGAAGCATCGCAATAAACCACAAATCCCTCCGTGCCTTCTGAAAAAGTTAACACCGGTGCTGAAGTCAATCTAGATTTCAATTTCTGAAAGCTCTTTTCACAAGCATTGGACCATTGGAACTTAGTTGCCTTCTGCGTCAATTTAGTCAATGGGGAGGAGAGGGTAGAGAACCCCTCCACAAACCTTCGATAATACCCGGCTAGACCCAAGAAACTATGAATCTCTGTCGGGGTCGTTGGTCTAGGCCAATCCTTTACCGCTGTGATTTTCTGGGGATCAACCTTAATCTCTTCTCTGGAAACAACATGACCCAAAAATTTGACTGACTCCAACCAAAACTCACATTTTGAAAACTTGGCATACAATTGGTGCTGATGAAGAGTCTGCAGAACTACCTTGAGGTGATCAGCATGATCCTTCCGACTTCGCGAGTAGACAAGGATGTCATCAATAAAACAATCACGAAGAAGTCCAGAAATGGTTTGAAACCCCGATTCATAAGATCCATGAAAGCCGTTGGAGCATTGGTCAGTCCAAAGGACATTACCAAAATTCAAAATGGCCATAACGAGTTCTGAAGGCAGTCTTAGGAATATCCTGCTCTCTGATCTTCAACTGGTGGTACCCAGCCATAAATCAATTTTGGAGAAGAAGCTCGCACCCTGCAATTGGTCGAACAAATCATCTATCCGAGGCAATGGATACTTGTTTTTGATAGTGACTTTGTTGAGTTGCCGATAATCAATACACATCCGAAGCGACCCATCCTTCTTCCTGACGAAAAGAACCGTAGCGCCCCACGGCGACACACTCGGCCGAATGAACCCCTTCTCTAATAAATCTTTCAACTTCTCCTTTAACTCCCCCAACTTTGTTGGCGCCATTCTGTACGGTGGAATAGATATTGGCTGTGTATCTGGCAATACATTCAATCCCGAAATCGATCTCTCTATCTGGCGGAATCCCTGGAAGCTCGTCTGGAAATACTTTAAGAAACTCATTCACGACTAGGACGGACTCGGAGGCAGACACTTCTGAAGTGGTGTCCGCAACCCGGACCAAATGATAAACACATCCCTTTTTAATCATCTTCGGGGCCTTAAGGTAGGAAATAAACCTACCCTTTGGCACCACACCATTCCCCTTCCACTCAATAACTGACTCATTAGGAAACTCTAGCCTCATAACTCTGGTTCGGCAGTCAAGTTTAGCAAAGCACGAGTAAATACAATCTATTCCCATGATAACATCGAAATCTACCATCCCTAGTTCGATAAGATCGGCCGTGGTATCTCGACCACACACTGTGACAACACAATTCCGATAGACTCTCGCGGCTGTAATGGAATCACCCACCAGAGTCGACACAGAGAACGGCTCATGGAGCTGTTCGGATTCTATCCCAAAACTTGAAGCAATAAATGGGGTAATGTAGGACAAGGAGGACCCTGGATCAATAAGAGAAAAACAATCAAGGGCTTGAACAGCCAGAATACCTGTAACAACATCTGGAGAAGCCTTCGCACTCTGGCGACAACTCAAAGCATAGAACCGGATGGGTCCACCTCTACCACGAGCTCCACCTCTAACTGCACCACGCCCTACTGGAGCTGGAGGACGTACTGAAGATACGGCGACTGAAGAACCGGACGGCTGAGAAAAACCACTACCCATGCCCTGACTGGGCACACGGCAATCCCGCTGAATATGACCTCTCACCCCACACTCGTAGCATATGGGGATATCCAGGTAACAAGACTCTGTATGGAACCTCCCACACTTGGGGCACAGAACCCTTATCTGTTGCTGGAACCTCCCTCCTGGACGACCGGACTAATGGGGTCTTGATGCGTGGCTAGAATTNAAACGGAAGCCGAGCTAAATGAGAGCATAAACGTCGAAAAATACGCTCAAGAGTCGAAAAGGAGCGACCCGGGACAAGCCTGGCGTTAGCCAGGCGTTTGGCTCTTAAGGCCAGGAGGTGCGTGGCGTTAGCCAGGCGTTACCCTTCAAACGCAAGCCATGGCCAGGCGTTAGCCAGGCCTTAGCCTGCTAACTCCTGGGTACCTGCTTTAGTGAACTCCAAGTTTTAAAGGTTTTTAAGTGTTTCCAAGTTAGAATAGAAGTCTCTTACACGGTTAGGGTTTATACCAACCATATAAATAGACCCAAGAACACATCTTTGAGAGGGGAGAGGCGTTTTTGGAGAGCAAATACACACACAAGATCATTGAAGGGGATTGAAAGATTGAAGTG
>ML412741.1:28108-54185 GCA_005239525.1 Nicotiana knightiana | reverse complement strand
AGGTTGGCCATGTGGGTCTTTTTTTTTTTTTTTTTTTTTCTTATTCAGTGTCGAGATCACGATTAATTTACGATAAAATAGCACGAGTTAGCTAGTTTTCGGACTGGCCATTCAAAAATAATCAGTGTTTGTCAAGTCATTGAAAAATAGCTACTATTTTGATGTAACAGAGACCGGACCAACATAATATACTAGAATTCAGTGCACCTGTGTATGAACTTCCAGGATATTATGCTAGAACCCCAACACGCGAAAAATTCCAGCATATATACTGGAGATTCGAGCTCCTGCATATGAACTTCCATTATGGGACCGATATACTTTGCTGGAATTTCAATATATTATGCTGGAATATTTTCCGGATTTTGAACAGTGTTTTCGTTCAAATTTATCTTTACATGAAAAGTGATTAAATTTTAATTACTTTTGAAACTGTGACTATTTTTGAATGACCACTTATAAATTTCGCTATTTTTGAATTTCTCCATTAATTTGCATTTGTGTCGCATAAGGTCAATGAAAACGCTCCTTACCAGGGGTAATTTCTTTCTATTTTCAGAATTTAATATCCTATCTATTTTACAACAACTTTTAATGTGGACTTTCTTGAATAATTTATGTCCCTACATTATGACAGCTCGAATTAAGACTTTAAATATCTCGTTTTTAGTTCTAAAACAATTCCTGTTTTTATAGTATGGACATTGGTTTACCTGTAAGGACGAGTATATAATTGATTAATCACTTGTCTTTCTTGTTCTAATTTTTTAATTTGGTGTTGCCCACATTCTATTCTTTTCAATTCTGACAAATTAAATTTTAAACCTCTTTCATTATTAAGAAAATACAATTTTCTTGTGTTTAGAAATTTTCAAGAAAATAAACCGCAGTTAAAAGTATAATTTTTCAGGGAATCAGTTAAATATTAAAGTATACTAAAATTTCCCATGGATGATGATTGTTGATTATATCATCATCGTCATGGTCTCATTGTCATTATCTTTTTTTTCTTTATGGGTAGGGTTACAGAAGTGGAGCTTTAATTTTTTTAACTTGTTTTTGTAATGTCATTTTCATTTATCCTCATTTGTTTTTTTAAGAGTAAGACGGCTGAATCTAAATACACATCTGAATATCAAGATGTGTATTAAAATTAGATTAAGACATTTAAATCTGAATACACATCTGAATATTAAAATGTGTATAAAGATCTGAATACTAAATGATTAAGATTATTATGTAGAAAATATTATCTTTATTCAAAAATTAATAAATATAAAATTCAAATGAAATACTAATTAATCTGATATTCTATAATATATATATAATTTAACCAAAGAATTAGATCCTTTGACCAAAGCTATTTTTAGGATGAACACGAGTTTATGATAATCCAGGAAATAATAATAAATAGAAAGGAGTAAGTAAATAGACAATAATATGATGCACATAAAAGTAAAATGTATTGTATTCGTAGTTCAGATGCCCTTACAAGTTATATTTTATTCCCTTATATAGGGAATTTCTTAATACAACGTGTACCTCTTACAATAATCGCTCATTAATGACTAATTATTACATTAATGGGACGTTACATAGAATGACCGTAATTGTTGCATGAAGGTTGTGTAACGCGTGAGTCATTAATTGTGGGTCTCTAAATCTGCCCGTAGCTTTGTCCGGATTCATTCTGACAGTGTCTCTTCCTTGTCTCAATCAGGTTGAGTTTCTCGTAGCTGATTACTTCGTAGGTTTATTGAGTCGTGTCTCTTCGCTTCGCGCCTCTTTATAGAATCATGTCCAGCTGTCATGTTTCCTTTGGTCCACATAGCCAGCTGAGTCATCAAGAATTATCATACGTGTGCAACTTTTTTTTTTATCAATACAGATAGTCCTCCCACTTACCATTTATTTATCGATTAATATTTGGTAAGTTGATACGCATTTATGGCGGGAATATTTTGCGCCGTTTCACCTCGAAACATTGTATCCTTCTCTGAACATAGGCGTCGCTTTTCACTTCCATCTAATGCTCAAGCCACGTGTTCCCTCTAGATTGATTCTGCAGTTACTCGGCGCCTTTTAGGGCTTTTTGCGGCTGCATCAGTCACGAAGTGACATCTTCAATTATGACTTTCTCATCATTATTTTTTCCCATGTTTGACGGTTGTCTTCAAGTATAAATACCTCTTTTCTTTTCTTTACTTTCACGGAACACTTCTAACTCGTCTTCTTTATTTGTAAAGAGTTTTTTTTTGTTGTCTTCGCAAATATGTCTTCATCGAACCAACCTAAAGGAGTGATAAATGTGGATGATTTGACCCCTTCTTCTTCTTCGACGCGGAGCCGGAGAGGTGGTAAACTGAGGAGTTTAGGCTCTACTACTTTAAGAGGTTCTTCTTCTTCCCAGATTACTTCCCCTCCTTCTGCTAGGTCTTTAGTTTCTCCAAGAGTTAGGGCTTCCGGATCTTCGTCTAGGGGTAGAGAACATCATGAAACCTTATGAACCACGAGTGGATGAAATCATTCCTGCTGAGTTTACCTTCACTAGGGATAGTCAGGTCCTTGTTGATCAGTCGTTATCCCTTGATAGTGCTGATAGGTACCCTACCCTTATTACTGAAGGTTTAGTTCCCCTTGTTCGTAGGGAATGTTCTTGGAAGTCCGATTTTCCTATCGTCGTTCCAAATGAGAACCAAAGAATAACGTCTTACAAGACGGGGTATTCTTACATTTATACCTACCCTTTTACTTTAGGGTTTAAACCTCCTATTGATCCAGTCATCATAGAATTATGTCGTTTCTTCAAAATTTGCTTAGGACAAGTTGGTCCTCTTGTGTGGCGGGTTGTTGCGTGTCTCAGATGTTTAGCTACTTTAGACTCGGTTCCTTTTACCTTTAATCATCTCATTCATCTTTATTATCCTGCTTTATTTCATCAAGGGATTTTTACTCTGGCTGCCAGGAGAGTAAAAGAGTGCTGGTAACCCCTGAAGACAATAAGGATAGAGGTTGGTACCTTCGATACGTTGTTGCGCCCACTGCTGGGTTAGTAGGTGAAGAAAATATTCCCTTCCTCGAGAAGTGGAATCGTGCACGTGAGTACATTTTAGCTCACATTCGTTATTCTTCCTTTTTGCTTTAATTGTTTTATTAACACCGTAGTTTTTTTTTCTTCTTTCAGCAATCATGGGTATTGTTGAGAATGTCTCTGGTATCCGTGGTTGGGTAGAAAAGTTGTTGTCGATTGATCCGTTGGAAGAAAGGTCTTGGAACTACTTCTCCGGGAAGTACGGTTGGAAAGTGAAAACTCACGGTAAGTGAAGAATTTGTTTTCGTTTCTTTCCTTGATCGAATATCTTTCTCATTTTAACCCTTTAGTTTTGATAGGGTTTCCTATCCGTGGAGTTTCTGCTGTGTGTTTCCAAAATGTCCCTGGCTCAGGCCCAGGAAATTATTGTTGGTTCTTCTTCTTCGAAGAGGAAGGTTGGTGGGTCTAGGACCTTAGAAGAAGAAGAAGAAGAAGAAGAAGAAGAAGAAGAAGAAGAAGAAGAAGAAGAGGACACCTTGGTGCACAGGTCACGTAGAAGGAGGGTGATTTTAGACGATGAGTCTACACCCGTGCAGTGTCTTCCGTGCCTGATGTTAGACCTTCTTCTTCTGAGGATGCTTCTCTCCCTCTCCTGTGCATGATTCTGTGGATCATCTGTTTCGTGAAGGCTTCGGCCCTGATGTTAATGAAGCTCCCTTGGCCATTCTTCCTCCTTCTTTTAGAGAAGTTCCTTCATCTGCTCCTATTACCTCCTTCACTCCCTTGGCTGTTACTGCTCCGGTTACTACTTTGCCTGTGGCTTTCTCAGCTCCCTAGACTTTCGTGCCCGTGGCTTCGACATCTCTGCCTGCTTCCGTGCCTTCTGTCAGAGAAGTAGGGTCTTCCAGCAGGGAGATGCGGCAAGTTCTAATAGAGGTTCCAACTGGTGGGAGTCTTTCTAAGAAAC
Source organism: Nicotiana knightiana (assembly GCA_005239525.1). NCBI lineage: Eukaryota > Viridiplantae > Streptophyta > Magnoliopsida > Solanales > Solanaceae > Nicotiana > Nicotiana knightiana. Next base: position 50,187 of record ML412741.1, on the reverse strand, counting down.
CTGGTCAGCCTGAGGTGTGGCTGAAGCCCTTGATAGGCCCAACAGAGAGGACCAAACTGGATAGCCACAGTTCTCTTACCTGGGCTAATGAGGTCGTGCATACATCTTTGAAGGTAAAGTATATTCTTTTGCATTTCATGCTCGTACATGTAATTGTCGTATTTAACTGATTTCCTTTTTGTAGATCAATCTTATAGGCATGGAGCTCATGAAGAGGGTTTCTAACACGGAGCAAGAAATAAAAGAGTGGCGTGCTGAAGTTGATAACTGGAAGGGGAAATATGAATGCTTAAGGCTCGACATGGAGTCCTTAGAGGAAGAAAACTGTACCTTGGAGCGGCAGATGAGAGTCATGGCAGCGGAGTTGGCAGTGGAGAAGGCTTCTTCTAACCAGGCGGACAAAGACAAGAGCATTCTTGAGTCTTTTGCATTCTCAGAGAGGTCTGTTGCACCTTTAAGGGTCACCAAAGATGCTATTGAGGCTGAGAGGGACGGGCTGAGAGCTGAGATTATGATATGGGAGAATGATTACCAAGCTCTTGAGGAGGAGGCAGCTGTCGATGTCAGTTGGGCGTATATGAATTCTCGCCTTGACACATTGACAGAAATGAGTCAAGAGGGTTTCGACCTTAACGCTGAAATAGCTAAAATCAAAGAAACCATGGAGAAAGCTCAACAGGGTCAGAATCTCTCTTCACCCAAAGGTGAGGCTCCTGCTGCTCAAGTCCCCTCGTCTCCAGCTGCTCCTGCTTCCTCTTCCGGCAAAGAAGTTGATCCCCCTTATAAAGACAATTAAGATGTTGGTTGCCCTTCTTTTTTTTATTTGATTGGTGGTTACCCCTAGCTCCATCGGGGGTAAGTTTGGATCTTTTAAAGTCCCCAACTGACAACTTAGGGGCACCTTAATGTAAAGACAATATATACGGCTAAGTATAAATTTAATACTTAGTTTCTACTTAGCCATTTTATCAATCAATGCAAAATATGACTTTGTTACTGAGTCTCTGTTCTACTCTTTAAGTCTTTTGCATTTTATTTTTTGAGGTTTTAGTTTTACCTCTGAGTTTTGCATATAGAATGCTTTAGATTACTCGTACCTTTTCGTAATAGGCACGGTATCATATAAAATGTGTGCCTTTTTGTAGTAGGCAAAATTTATGAAAGAGGGTCCTTTTTGATCGACACTTAATGAAGAAGACGTCTCAACTTCATAATGGTGTAATAATGCAATAGAGTGATAGGAATTTTTCATATGTTTAAGAATGTTTCTGAGGAAAGTTTTTTGTTTGAACTTCCACAACATTTTACATGTGTTCGATTATCGTCTAAAACTCATGTTGCAACTGTTTTCTTTTAACAGATTTGATGTACACTTGTATTTCATAACTGTTTTTCGTATGTAATAATTTTTTCGAGTTAATACAAGAGAACAACTATTTTTCGTTCGTAACAATTTTCAATGATCACGAGGAAATGATTTTTCATCCGTAACTGTTTTATTTGATAACAGTTTTACATGTGAGTACAACGATTTCGTAACTGTTTTTAGTTACAACAGTTTTTGAATGAGTACAATGATGATGATCTTTCATCCAGAATTTTTTTTGGTTACAACAATTTTCTTTTGAATAAGTACAAAGATGTGCATTTCTTCCTCGTAGCTAATATTTTGCCTTTCAACCTGAACATGTTCGAAGGTTTTTTGGACCGGGCTTTGTATTTGAGTCTTCGACTCTTTTAATTCTGCTCGTATCACTTGACTTGTTGGGTAGATGGATCTTTAGGCTCGATTTTTGACTTTTTGATAGTCTTTTTGCTTCGTCTTAGCCTTCCATACTGTATAGTCCCCCAAGTGTTTGAGCTTTGAAGAATGAAATCTCGAGCACTTGACTATTCCTTCCTTGTGGTCCTTTTCCTGAAAAGGAAAAACATGCGGGACTCGAAGGTATATAGTTTTTAGATGATGACTGCTTAACCCTTTAAAACGTCCATCAGAAAGTGTAACCCTAGACGGGGAATTCAGTTACTTCCTCGCGTCTTTGCAGGTCTAATATCATCATATGGTGATGGGTTAGCTTTATGCCTATCATCTAAAAAGGTTAATAAAATTTTAAATGTTCAAAATAAAATCGAACGTGTGATACCTGACCGGGGCTACTTTTTTTCCTTAAAAGTAGTACTTCTTCAAGCGGATGGCATTCCAACTTGTTGGTAGGATTCTGCCGTCCATAGCTTCCAGCTCGTAGGCACCCTTCCCAGCTATGCCTCAGACTTTGTAGGGCTCTTCCCAGTTTGGACTTAGCTTTCATGTGCCTGCTTCTTTCGTTGATTGAAAAACTTTTTTGAGGACGAAGTCCCCAATCTTGAAGTACCTGAGATGAGCTTTACGGTTGTAATAACGATCTATGATTTGTTTTTGAGCTGCCATCCGTATTAGTGCTGCTTCTCTCCGTGGTTCGACCAGGTCCAGATTGGTCCTCAATTCGTCGTCGTTTTCTTCCTCCGTGGCTGTTGTAAACCTTATGCTTGGTTCTCCAATCTCCACATGTATTAAGGCTTCTGAGCCATAGACAAGTGTGAACGGAGTTTCTCCCGTGGCTGTTTTTGAAGTTGTTCTGTATGCCCATAGTACCACTGGTAACTCATCATGTCAGTTTCCTTTGGATTTATCTAGCCGCTTCTTTAAATTATTGATGATGACTTTATACGTTGACTCATCTTGAGCATTAGCCACGGGGTGGTATGGCGTTGAAGTGATCCGTTTGATTTGCCAGCTTTCGAAGAATTCTGTGATTTGCGAGCCTGTGAATTGTGGGCCATTATCACACACGATCTCCTTTGGTATCCCAAAGCGGCATACTATGTTTCTCCATAAGAAGCTTTTAACTTTCTTTTATCGCACGTGTTTGAACGCTTCTGCCTCTACCCATTTTGTAAAATAGTTGGTTAGCACGAGCAAAAATCGTACCTGTCCTTTAGCTGTGGGAAGAGGTCCCACTATGTCCATACCCCATTTCATGAAGGGCCATGAGAATATTATTGGATGCAATAATTTCGCTGGTCGATGCATGTTATTGGCAAACCTTTGGCATCTGTCGCATTTTGATACGAAGTTCTCAGCCTCTTCTTCCATCTTAGGCCAATAGTGCCCAACTCTCATTAGGGTTTTTACCAAGGATCTCGCCCTTGAGTGATTTCCACAGTGTCCTTCGTGGACTTATTTCATCACGAACTCCGTTAGGTCCGAGGCATTTTCTAGGGGCCCTCCGAACATCTTGCGATATAATGAGTTGCGAATGAGGCAGTACCGTACAACTTTGCGGCGAAGTGCTTGAGTTGTTTTCTTGTCTTCAGGTACGGTGCCATTCTGCAAAAAAATTAAGACTTCATTTCTCCAATTGCAGGTTAAATTGTTGAAAGTTACCTCATTTCTGTCCTGGTCGATCGTTGAACGGAATAGATGAACGACAATCACATTGTCTTTGTTTCTTACTTCTGTGACTGTTGTGAGGTTAGCTAATGCATCTGCTTCTGCATTTTCCTCTCTAGGTATTTGTATTACCTTCCATGTTTTTAATTGTCTCACGAGATCTCGTGCCTTTTCCAGATATTGTTTCATCCGAGTCTCTCGAGCGATGTAAGTCCCCTGCATCTGATTTACTACCAGTTGGGAGTCGCTTTTGATTATGATTTGCTCGATTGAAAGTTCTCGTGCGAGTTCTAGTCCTGCAATGAAAACTTCGTACTCTGCTTCATTGTTAGTTATAGGATAACAATTATAGCATGTTGTATCTTTTCACCTGTGGGTGATATTAAGACTATGCCTAAGCCGACACCTTTTATATTGGAAGAACCATCAGTAAATAGGGTCCAGAGACCCGAATTAGCACCGTTAAAGAGTTGTAACTCTTTTTCCACTTCAGGGACAATGCTATTACTAAAGTCAACAACAAAATCAGCTAAGATCTGAGACTTGATTGCAGTCCTAGGCTAATATATTATTTCATGCTCACTTAATTCTATGGCCCACTTGGATAGTTCTTGTTTATGCAGTATGTTTCTTAATGGATACGAGGTCACAACTGTGATTGGATGACATTGAAAGTATGGCCTTAATTTTCTAGATGCCATGATTAGAGCTAAGGCTAACTTTTCTAGATGTGGATATCTAGTTTCAGCATCTAGTAATGTCTTGCTTACATAATAAATAGGAGATTGTTTACCTTTATCCTCCTTACTAATATTTCACTTACAGTAATTTCAGAGACGACAAGGTAGACGTACAGTCTCTCCCCCTCCTTTGGCTTTAACAACAACAGAGGTTTTGATAGATAAGCCTTTAGGTCTTTGAGAGCTTGTTGACATTCTTCAGTCCATTCGAACCAATTTTGCTTTTTGAGAACTGCAAAGAATTTAAAAATTTTCTCGGAAGATTTGGAAATAAATCTTCCTAAGGCTGCAATTCTTCCCGTTAGTCTTTGAACTTCTTTTTTTGTTTATAAGTACATTAGTTATTTCTTTTATAGCTTTAATTTGATCAGGATTTACCTCTATTCCCCTGTTTGATACAAGGAAACCCAAGAATTTACCTGATTCTATGCCAAAAGCACATTTTTCTGGATTCGGCTTCATATTATACCTGCGTAAAATGTCAAAGGTAATAGAGAGGTGCTGGAAATGGTCTTCCGCCCGTGTTGATTTTACCAGCATGTCATCGATGTAAACTTCCATCGTTTTTTGCAGATGTTCCTGGAACATCTTGGTCACTATCCTTTGATAGGTGGCTCCAGCATTTTTGAAGCTAAAAGGCATGACTTTATAACAATAAGTCCCCATGTTTGTAATAAAGGAGGTTTTTTCCTCGTATGAAGGATCCATTTTAATCTGATTATAACCAGAATACACATCTAGAAAGCTTAACAATTCATGACCTGCGGTGGAATCAATCTTTTGATCTATATGTGGTAATGGGAATGAATCTTTAGGGCATGCATTATTTAAGTCAGTATAATCTACGCATACTCTCCATTTGACATTCTTTTTAGGTACTACCACAGTGTTAGCTAGCCAGTTAGGGTACGTTACCTCTCGTATCAAACCAATTTTCAAGAGTTGCTGTACCTCTTCGTCAATCACTTGGTTCTTGAATGATCCTTGCTTTCTTTTCTTTTGCTTAACAGGTAAGAAGGATAAATCTTCATTTAGTTTATGAGTCATCACTTCTAGTGGGACACCTGTAATATATGAGTGGGACCATGCAAAGCAATATGCGTTAGCCTTTAAATAATTAATTAACTTACCTCTTCGACCAGGGCTCAGCCTCGTGCCTACATACACTTTCTGTTCAGGTTTTTGTTCAACCAATGGAGCAACTTCGAGCTCTTCCGTAGTTGTTTTGATGTGCTCCTCTTCCTCCGGTTCATGAATGACGTCCGGTCTGGAATCTACATCAGTGTGGTCCAGTTTATCTTCTGTGGTGACTTGATTCACCTTTTCGTGAGTATCTTCTTCTGTATCTGTTTGAACACTTACTTATTTCGTACCTGTTTGGTCAATGGATTTTTCCGTACCTGTTTGGCCGGTAACATCTACCTGGGAGATTTTCATATCTTCCGATTCTTCCGTCTCTACTTTTTTGTTATAATGCACCACAAAATTTATATTTCTAGAGATTTGTTGATCTCCTCTAATCTATCTGATTCCCCATTCTGAAGGGAATTTTATTACCTGATGCAAGGTAGATGGTACTGCTTTCATGTCGTGGATCCAGGGCCTTCCCATAATTACGTTATAAGCCATGTCAGTATCAACGACTTGGAATTTGGTGTTTTTAATTACTCCCTCGGCATAATTACTAAGTTCGATTTCTCCTTTGGTTATCACTATAGAGTTGTCAACCCTGATATGGCTCATGCCTTTGGGATCACCTGATTTCCCAAGAGCATTTCTTCCACGACTCTTAGCAAGGTAATGTTGACTGAACTACCTGGATCAATCAACACTCTTTTAATGTTAGTGTCATGAATGAGTAAGGATATTACCAGAGCATCTTTGTGGGGGAGCATTAGTCCGCCGAAATCTGCATCATCAAAGGTTATATCATCTACGTCCGAATTTTCTCGAACCCGCTTTTCGTGTGTAACTGTGACCTTCGAGGCTAATTTGCAAACTATTCCGTTTACTTCCTCTCCTCCATGTATCACATTGACGGTTCTTTTTGGAGATGGAGGCTTCACGGGCTCCTTCCTGTTCTTCATGTATGCCTGTTTACCTTTATCACTAAATAATCTTGTTAAATAGCCATGTTTCAATAATTGTTGTTGGCCCATGTCACTGAATGGGTTTTGAAGATTGACAAATATTGACAAATTGAAGCAGGTCCATCAAAGCATACACACCTGAACGGAGCAGTTGGCACAAGAATCGTACAAGCATAGGAGATATCAGTAATTGCTTAGTATCAAAGAACTAATAGGATGTCTCCTAATACGAAAAGATTGCAAACTGATGAAGATTACAGAAGTTGAATTCAGCTAGGACATAAATAAAGGAAGGAAGTTGAGTTTGGTTCGAATTGGTTTACCCAAGTAGAGTTGAACTGGAATTGGAAGATAAGCTCAACAACTGACTCTATAAATAATCAAAGTATTAGTGCTACAATTGATCGACGACAAAAAAGAACGCACAAGTTTAGAAGTGAATCACGATCTGAAAGCAAAATTCCCAGAGATTTTGCAAGCAGAATTACTGTGCGATACAAAGGCTACAGTTCAACTAGAAGAAACAGTTCCATTGTTTATTATTGAGTCTAGTTGGTTGTAGTAGGAGTTTTAACATTGTACCTTTCCATATTTATTAGAAGCAAATTGTAATAGGTACACACTGTTCAAATTAGAGTTAGCTTGAAGTCTATAAAAATTAGCTAGAGGCTAGTTGATACAAAGAGGACTAGAGTTAGTACTAGGATTACAAAAGAGTTTATTTTGTAAGTCCAGCTGGCTCAGAGTGTTTAGTGAAGTGTTTGAGAAAATCCTACTGAGGAGTAGGTCGTGGTTTTTTCACCTTTTGAGCCAGGTGTTTTCCACGTAAAATATCTGTGTCTTTACTTTACTGCTTTATTATTCCGCAAATAGTAGTAAGTAGTACACCAAGAAGAACCAGGTTCTTCTTATTCGACATCACTCGAAAATTGGGTACTGCACAATTAACTTATAATATTGTGTAATATTAAAGTCTAAAACATCAATTGGTATCAGAGAAGGTTATCCTGAAAAGGTTAACACCTTGTAAAAGATCAAGATGAGTGCACCACCTGGATACTGGGAAGGTCAATCAACTGCAAGGCCACCACTCTTCAATGGCCAGTACTATTCTTGGTGGAAGAATAGAATGAAGGACCACCTTATTGGAGAGGACAATGAACTATGGGACATAGTCACTGATGGACCACTTGCAACAATGAAGAAAACTGCTAAAGGTGTAGATGTACCTAAGACTAGGGCTGACTGCACGACTGAAGATATGAAGAAATGGGAGAAGAATGCCAAAGCAAAGAAGTGGCTAGTGTGTGGATTAGGACCAGATGAATACATTAGAATCCAAAGCTGCACCACTGCCAAGGAAATCTGGGATACTCTACAAGTATCCCATGAAGGAACAACTCAAGTGAAGAGGTCTATAGGTACAATACTATACTCTCAGTATGAAAACTTCACTATGAAAGAAGGAGAGAATTCAGGAAATGTACACAAGGTTCATAACCTTGACAAATGAACTCAAGTATTTTGGAAGAATCATACTTGAAGAAGACAAGGTAGAAAAGATCTTGACAAGGGTTCTGCCTATCTCCTGGGAAAGCAAGATCGCTGTTATCCAGGAATCCAAAAATATGGCAACCCTTAGACTAGATGAGTTCATTGGAAACCTCACTGCTTATGAACTCAGAAGGCAAACCATGAAGATGGATGCCCCAAAGAAGGAGAGAAGTCTAGCACTGAGGATCACTGAGGGAGATGATCTAGAGGAGGATGAAATGGCCATGATAACCAAAGAATTCAGAAACTTTCTCATGAGGAAGAAGGGCATCTCCAGGGGAGGAAACTTCAACAAGGCAAAGGCACCAGAAAGGTCAGCTAATGAGGGATGCTATAAATGTGGTAAGATTGGCCATCTCATTTAAAACTGTCCTCAGTAGGAAGTAGAGTGGAAAAAGGAAAGATATGAGAGAAGGAACATGAGGAAGGAGCAGGTTCAACCCAAGACAAATACAACAAAGGCTATGGTTGCTGCTTGGGGGGAAAGTTCAGATGAAGAATCAGAAGATGGTGAGACAGAAGACCAGGATCTCATGGAAATTGGAGAATCTGATGAGGAGACTTATGAAGAACCAGAGGTAAGTATCTCACAACTTAAAACTAAAATAAAGTTTTTATCTAAGGAGAAACTCTCTGAGTTGCTACTTGACTTCATAGATGATTCTGAGGAAACAACCAAAGAGAAGGATCAACTATCTAAAGAGTGTGCAATGCTAAAAGCAAAATGCATGGACCTGGAAACAAGGGTCAGTGAATCTGAAAAGAAGAACACTTGTCTTGATGGACCAGGTTCATCCACTCGAAACTGAGATTCTAGAACTAAAATCTGAAAACTTAAAGTTAAGACTAGGATCCAGTAAAAAGGTAGTTGATCAATCTCATATCATGTTAGAAGAAAACATATGAAAATTAAAAGATAATGTGTATTCCAAGGACGAGCAAATAAGAACTCTTAATGAACAACTTGGCAAAGTCAAACATGAATTAGATCGAGCATGTAAATGGAATAAATCCTCAAACGCCCTGATATGGCTTCAAGAGAATCATAGTAGAAACAAGAGAGGGATTGGCTTTGGAAGTCAATTGCCCAAGTGGGATCCCAAAAACAAGTATTTCACTCTTCCTGAGAATAAAATCTGCACCCATTGTGGTAAGACTGGACACTAAAAATATGAGTGTACTACNAGCCAGATTTGGTACTTGGATAGTGGCTGCTCAAAGCATATGACTGGGAACATGGAACAATTCCTTTCACTTGAACGTCTCAAAGGAGGAAATGTCTCCTTTGGAAACGGAAAGAAAGGTGAAATCATTGGGGTTGGTAAGGTAGGTAAGGATGATACACGATCTATTGAACATGTGCATCTAATAGATGGCTTGAAATATAGCCTGATCAGTGTATCAACCCTATGTGACAGAGGTTACCTGGTTGCTTTTACCTCCACAAAATATTTTGTGATTAACCTGCTTACTGACAAGATTGTTTTGCAGGGAAAAATAATGAATAACATCTATGTCATAGATTTGTCCACACTGTCTGAAAATGAACTCACTTGTCTAAGTGTATTGGACAGTGATCCCCTCATGTGTCACAAACGACTTGGTCATGCAAGTCTAACGCAACTTAACAAACTAGTATCTAAGGACTTAGTGGTAGGACTTCTTAGCATTAAGTTCAAGGAAGACAAAGTTTGTGAGGTATGTTCCAGGGGGAAGCACGTAAGGTCCTCTTTCAAAAGTAAGAAAATGGTCAGTACCACCAGGACGTTGGAACTGGTTCATATGGATCTATGCGGTCCTATGAGAAATTTAAGTAGAGGTGGTACGAGATATGTGATGGTGCTAGTTGATGATTTTTCAAGGTTCACTTGGACCTTATTCCTATCATCTAAGGATGAAGCTTTTGATATGTTCACCCCATTTGTTAAGAAAATTTAAAATCAATTAGGACATCAACTAACATCAATAAGATCTGACCATGGTACTGAATTTGAGAATATTAAGTTTGCTGAGTTCTGTGATAAACATGGTGTTAATCATAATTTTTCTGCTCCTAGAACCCCACAACAAAATGGGGTTGTTGAAAGAAAAAATAGAACTTTTGAAGACATGGCAATAACCATGCTTCTATCAAGCAAACTACCTCACATCTTCTGGGCAAAATCAATTAACACTGCATGCTACATTATTAATAGATGCATGACCAGACCTCTGGTAGAGAAAACTCCCTATGAATTACTTAAAAGGAGAAATCCCAGCATATCCCATCTTAGGGCTTTTGGATGGAAGTGTTATGTGCATAATAATGGCAAAGATTCTCTAGGAAAATTTGATCCCAGAAGTGATGAGGGAGTGTTCTTGGGANTTTTGGATGCAAGTGTTATGTGCATAATAATGGCAAAGATTCTCTAGGAAAATTTGATCCCAGAAGTGATGAGGGAGTGTTCTTGGGATATTCAACACATAGCAAAGCTTATAAAATATACAATAAAAGAACTATGTGTGTAGAAGAAAGTGTACATGTTGTCTTTGATGAAACTAACACTTTATCTGAGAGACAGGAACCAGAAGATGAGGATCTTGGATTGGTGAGGAGCAATGACCACATTGAAGCTCCTATGGCAGATAGAACAGGTGATGGACCAGTTCAACAACCCCACGCAACTCGACAGGGGAAATTCTACATGAAAATTCTGGCCCTGATCCTATTCCACAACTACAAGACAACATGGAACAATCCAGAAGTGAACAACTGGTACTCAAATCACACAGATATCAGAGTTCTCACCCTCTTGAGAACATCATAACAGACTTGAGATCTGGAATCAAAACTAGATCCTCCTTGAAAAATCTGTGTACGTTTGATGCATTTATATCCTTGATTGAACCAAAGAACATTGTTGAAGCCTTGCAAGATGGTGATTGGGTAACAGCCATGCAAGAAGAACTGAATCAATTTGAGAGGAGTCAAGTATGGAACTTGGTACCCAGGCCACTAGACAAATCAGTAATTGGCACCTAGTGGGTCTTCAGGAACAAGCTCGATGAGGATGGAACTGTTACAAGAAATAAGGCTAGACTGGTTGTTCAAGGATATAACCAAGAAGAGGGAATTGACTATGATGAGACCTTTGCACCTATGGCAAGATTGGAGGCAATCAGACTTCTTATAGCATTTGCTGCACATATGGAATTCACTCTTCATCAGATGGATGTAAAGAGTGCCTTTCTTAATGGCTATTTGAAGGAAGATGTATTTTTAAAACAACCTCCTGGTTTTGAAAGCAAAGAGTCACCTGATCGTGTATATAAACTTTACAAGGCTCTCTATGGTCTCAAGCAAGCACCTAGAGCTTGGTACGAGAGATTGTCAAATTTCCTGCTGGAACATGGGTACAAATGAGGCAAGATAGACAGTACTTTGTTCCTAAAGGAAAAGGGAAAAGATCTTCTGATTGTGCAAATATATGTTGATGATATCATTTTTGGGGCAACTACTAAAAAGCTTAGCAAGGAATTTGCTACATTAAAGGGGAGTGAGTTTGAAATTAGTATGATGGGTGAGCTAACATTCTTCTTAGGTTTGCAAATCACACAAACTCCACATGGCACAATGATACATCAACAGAAGTATGTGAAACAACTCCTCAAGGAATTCAAAATTGAGGATTCAAAGGAGATAGATACCCCAATAGCCACATCTACAAAATTGGATGTGGATGGACCTGGTTCATCCGTTGATCAGAAGACATACAGAGGGATGATTGAGTCTCTACTCTATCTTACTGCAAGTAGACCTAATATTATATTCAGTATGGGACTATGTGCTAGGTTTCAAGCCAATCCAAAGGAGTCCCACCTCACTACAGTAAAAAGAATTTTAGGATATCTGAAGTGCACCACTGATTTGTGCCTTTGGTATCCTAAAGGTAGTAATTTTGACCTTGTAAGATATGCTGATGCTGATTATGCAGGTTTCCTGGTTGACAGGAAAAGTAATTCAGGCATGGCTCACTTTTTGGGCTCCTGCCTTGTCTCTTGGACCACCAAGAAACAAAATTCAGTAGCCTTGTCTACTGATGAGGCTGAATATGTGGCTGCAGCCTCTTGCTGTGATCAATTGCTATCAATCAAGCAACAACTCCTGGACTTTGGTATAGATGTGGGATGCATCCCTATTTACTGTGATAACACTAGTGCAATTAGTATGACTAAGAACCCGGTTCATCACAAGAAAACTAAATACATAGATGTTAGGCACCATTTCCTAAGGGATAACTATGAAAAGGGAATGATCTCACTCAAATTCTATGCTACTGATCGTCAAATTGTTGATATATTTACCAATGCATTGAGTAGGGAGCATTATGAGAGAAAGAATCTTGAATTAGGGATAATTAAGATCACCTAATTGAAAAAAAAAGGAAGTTTTTTTTTTGCTAGAAATTTTTAATTAGGTACTTAATCAGATTAATCACTGCTCAGTAATATGTCTTTATTGCCAAACTCTTTTGCCATGTATTAATATGATTCCCTAGTCACTAATGATATTTCTCTATCTTTGTGAATTGAGGCAAAATAACGATTTTTAACAGGATGAACCTGGTTCATCCATGCTGGTTTACCTGACTGACAAGGTACGTTCTCATCTCCATACATGTATTAATTCAAGTACAGTCATACATGAGCATGACTCTATCCATTTATGATTCAAATTTAATTCTCGTACTTACCCAAATAATGAACCAGTTTCAAGAAGTCCCGTCTCAATTAATTAGCCTAGTGTTAAGGGGAAAGTAACTGTCTAATCAATGTCCAATCGTTGACAGTTCTTAATCGATTAGGATCCTACTTGGGTTAATACACTTCCGTTGTAATCTCCCCAACCACAAGTTATAAATAGGCCATCATTACCCATTGTGGATAAAACAACAGTCGAACCTCGTTCAACTTACTCAACTCAAAATCCCTACTGCTTGTTATTTTCTTCTCTCTCTAACAAAATCAAAATCATGTCGTCTCCTCCACCAGCTTCTTCTGAATCATCACCAAACAGAGATTATGATGAGGGAAACTATGAATCCAACTCAAACTCTCCCTCAGTCTATAGTTCCAAGTCTCCTGAAAAATCATCAACCCCAGAACACTCTACAATCCCTGAATCCACACCAAACCCTACCCCAGCCCCCAAAACCCGTCGAGTTAAGGTTCTTGCACGTAAATCTGTGGCTTCTGATTCAAGAGCAAAATTCTTGGAAGAATTGTTACGTGTTGAGGAAGGCTCCAAACCAGAATCATCCAATGATTCATTCAAATCAGCCAATGAAGATGAAACACCTGATTCATCCAGTGATGAGAAAGGTAATACTGAAGTTACCTTTGATTTGAATTCTTCTGAAAATCGATGGAAGTGCCAAGAAGGCAAAGAAAATTTGGAAAAAATAAAAATCTTGAGAACGAGGGTGAAGTAGATGTGAGGGGATCCGGGAAGGATGGTACCACAGTTGCAATTTGTGGCCCCATTCTTGAAAATCTTGAAGAAGATGTCATGGTTTTAGGGGGAACTACTGAAGTTGAGGAAGCTGCTGCTGGGTTGGAGAAGTTAATGAAGGAAATAGATGAACATGTTTCTTCTGGGGAAGAAACTTTGGCTGAAAGACTGAAGAAGCTGGGGGACTCATACAACCCCAAGAAGAGAAGGACTCCAAAGTCCAAAAAGTCTAAAGCCTCAGTTCCTTCAAAGAAAAGGAAGACTGCTGATTCTGTTGGTATACCTGTTCCTAGGGTACGTGCTACGATAAATACTGTACGAGAAGAGGAGGAGAAATTGGAAAAAGCTCTACAAGAGAGCAAAAGAAAGAAGGCAGAGAAGGAAAAAGCAAAGGTAGGGAACCTGTGATTGTTGACGATGAAGGGTTGTTGGACCTGGTCCAACAAGAAGAGGAGTCTTCTCCAGTAGTTATCAAGACACCCAAGCCCAAAAAGGCTAAGACTTCTTCAAAGAAGTCAGCTACTGTGTCCATAACCACTGGGAGTACTGCTTCGAGGACAAGGTCTAAGATAAAGAATGTGAAGAAAGTACAGATTGTTGAGAGGGATGATGATCCAGAATGGAGTGGAGAGGAAGAGAAGGAGGTTGGAGAAGTGTCTACTGACAGAGTTGCCATGTTTGGAAAGAGAAAAATCTTGAAGGGAAAATTGTTGAAGGATTTGGAGGAGCCTGGAATGAGGTATTTACTGAATTTTCTGGCAGCGCAGGGCTGGAAGAACATGGTCCTTCGCATGGAAGGCAGGCTGGTCAGAAATGAAGTTGTGGAGTTCATGGGGAATGCCACAGTCNAGGGTCACCTCATTGGTCAAGGGAGTTGAAGTCTCCTTTGATGCTCAAGAACTGGGAGTCATTCTAGACATTCCAGCTGAGGGTTATGAAGACTACACGAGGCAGAGATGGCCTTGTTTAGATGGAATGGCCTCAGCTCTCAATATCACCAGATTTTTCTGCGACAATGAGAAAGAGCTTGAACCTAGGGCTGTGTACAAGAGTGAGATGAAGCCTGAGCGTAAGCTGCTCTTTGAATTTGTGATCAGATTCCTGCTGCCCAGACAAGAACGAAGACACATTGCTAACTACATGGATTTAACCCTCTTGGAGTGTCTGTACAGAGGCAAGCAGATCAATTGGCCAGCTTTTATCATCCAGCTCTTGGACAGAGTGGTGAATAGCACCAAAGCCCATGCGATCCCTTATGACCTTATTCTGACTGCAGTTCTTGATCATTTGGGAGTTCCTACAAAGAAGGCTGAGATGGCTACTGCTAAGGATTTATTTGGGAAGGACACTCTGTTGTCTTGTGATTATACTGTCAATGCCCTGGCAGATGAACTTGGTTCATCTCGGAAGCAACCAGTCAACAGCCAGGTCCATACTCTGGTGCAGGAAAGCGAGTTAAAGGATATGGAGATCCTTCGATTGAAGTATCGCTTAATTGAGGTGGAAGCTGAGCGTGGTGCTCTCAAAGCTGAGTTAGCAAAGGAGAAGGAGAAGGAGAAAAATGAAGGTGTTTTACACCAAATGCTGTCTTTTCTGCAAATCAAGAACCCAACCTCATCTGCACCCTCCCAGCCTTAGGAATGTCCAGTGCTACCCCCTCCAAACCAATCAAGTGCCCAGTTCAGAACAGTGTCTAGTTTGTTTCAGTTTTTATTCTATTTTTCTCATGTTTTGGCTGTTTTGATTTTAATCTGTTTTGGTGCTGATCATCCTTGTTGATCACTGAAATCTTGTTGTTTTGAAAAATGTCTCAATTTCTTATTTAGCTTATATTATTAGTTTCTTGTGATGATTAATCATGTTTGCACCTGCAGTTTCCTAAATTGGCCATGAGTAAGAAATAAAACTGGTAAGTATCATCTTGCAACTTTTCGATGATTCCAAAAGGGGAAGATGTGCTGTGTGATATTTATAACCTAATGAACCTGGTTCTCAATGATTAATGCTTAAAAATATACAAAGTGTTTGAAGTGTATACAGGATAAAAGCACAGAGTGTGTTATCATCAAAAAGGGGGAATTTTTTAGCCCATGTCACTGAATGGGTTTTGAAGATTGACAAATATTGACAAATTGAACCAGGTCCATCAAATCATACACACCTGAACGGAGAAGTTGGCACAAGAATCGTACAAGCATAGGAGATATCAGTAATTGCTGAGTATCAAAGAACTAATAGGATGTCTCCTAATACGAAAAGATTGCAAATTGATGAAGATGACAGAAGTTGAATTCTGCTAGGACAAAAATAAATGAAGTTGAGTTTGGTTCGAATTGGTTTACCCAAGTAGAGTTGAACTGGAATTGGAAGACAAGCTCAACAACTGACTCTATAAATACTCAAAGTATTACTGCTGAAATTGATCGACGGCAAAAAGGAACGCACAAGTGCAGAAGTGAATCAAGATCTGAAAGCAAAATTCCAGAGATTTTGCAAGCACAATTACTGTGCGATACAAAGGCTACACTTCAACTAGAAGAAACAGTTCCATTGTTTATTATTGAGTCTAGTTGGTTGTAGTAGGAGTTTTAACATTGTATCTTTTCAGCTTTCTTAGAAGCAAATTGTAAAAGGTACACACTGTTCAAGTTAGAGTTAGCTTGAAGTCTGTAGAAATTAGCTAGAGGCCAGTTGATACAAAGAAGATTAGAGTTAGTCCTAGGATTACAAAAGAGTTTATTTTGTAAGTCCGGTTGGCTCAGAGTGTTTAGTGAAGTGTTTGAGCAAATCCTACTGAGGAGTAGGTCGTGGTTTTTTTTACCTTTTGAGCCAAGTGTTTTCCACGTAAAATATATGTGTCTTTACTTTACTGCTTTATTATTCCGCAAATAGTAGTAAGTAGTACACCAAGAAGAACTAGGTTCTTCTTATTCGACAACACTCGAAAATTGGGTACTGCACAATTAACTTATAATATTGTGTAGTATTGAAGTCTAAAACATCAATTGTTATATTTCACCTTGTAAAAAATTGTAATCTGCTGTCTTATGTCCATGATCATTGTGGAATTCACACCAGAAATCTGGATTCCTTTTAGTTGGGTTTGACCGCATTTCTTTTGGCCATTGAACCTTATCACCCATATTTCTTAATATTGAAACAAGTTCAGGGGTACTTACATTAAAGGTGTAATCCCCAATTCGTGCATTACCTCTAGGTCGTTCATCTCGATCCTTTCTGGATTTAGATGAGGACGAGCCCACATCTCTGCTTGGTGGTCTATAATCTGACCTGATATTTTCGAACCTGGGATGAGTTTCACGTCCCGACGATCCCAAGTAAGGATCGTACCTGTTTTTACCTGATCTCCTATCTGATTCAGAACATCTGGATCTGGTATGATCTTCATCTTTCAACCGAGCAATGGTATCTCTTCTATTCGAAGTTTAGTATTATACCTGTTATAAACATCGTTCCACGTTGTAGCTGGGAATTCTCTCAATCTTTCTTTGAGTCTCCTCGTGGCTTCTGAGCTTATGTTATTTAGATTACTTGCAAATGTCATGGCTGCCCAATTATAAGGGCACCCTTGGTAGTTTCGTTATTTCTCGTTATAACCTCTCTACAAATTCACGGAGTAGTTCCATGTCTCCTTGCTTTATTTTAAATATGTCCTCCATTCTTTTCTCGACTCTTTGCACACCGGAGTGTGCTTTTATGAAAGAATCTTCAAGCTCAGCAAAAGAATCGATAGAATTTTCAGGGAGAAGAGAATACCAGGTTAGGGCTCCTTTGGTAAGCGTTTCTCTGAATTTTTTGACAAGGACTGATTCAATCTCTTGTTTTGTTAAGTCGTTGCCCTTTACTCCGGTGGTAAAAGCAGTCACGTGGTCGCGTGGGTCAGTTGTTCCGTCATACTTAGGAATGTCAGATATTTTAAACTTCTTGGGTATAGGCAAGGGTGTTGCTATTGGTTTCTAAGGTTGTTGAGAATATCTATCAACATCAATGCTTTTGATATCAGGTGGTACTCCAGGAATTTGCTCGATTCGATCGTTTTGTTCCTTCACCTGTTTCTACAAGGTTAGTAGTAAATTTTGTAATTAAGAGTTATTAGTCATACCTGGTCTCACTTCGGGAGATTCGTTAGGAGTGTCTTCCCTTGCTGAGTTTACCAACCCAGACTGAGGATTTTCCACGGTGATAGTGTTATTGGGAGGTGGTGTCAGTGATGCAGGTGATGCCGCTGGTAATACCCTTGCAAATTCTTGCAAAGCTTGGCCCACATACTCTGCAATCATTTGCTTTACCCGATCTTGTTCTACCGTTTGATCATTATTATCGTTGTTTGTATTGGATCTTTCTGGGGGTTCCCTTGAACCACGTGGGGTTCCTAAAGGTGATGGAACCGGGGTTCCATTTCTCTGCTGGTTGTTGTCGTTGGAGTTCGACATAGTTAAGAGGATATCGCTTGAAAAGCAAACAAAGATTATCAGAGTTCCCGGTAACGGAACCAATTTGTTTAACGAAAGAATTAGATCCTTTGACCAAAGCTATTTTTAGGATGAACACGAGTTTCTAATAATCTAGGTAATAATAATAAATAAAAAGGAGTAAGTAAACAGACAATAATATGATGCACAGAAAAGTAAAATGTATTGTATTTGTAGTTCAGATACCCTTACAAGTTATATTTTATTCCCTTATATAGGGAATTTATTAATACAACGTCTACCTCTTACAATGATCTCTCATTAATGACTAATTATTACATTAATGGGACGTTATAGAATGACCGTAATTGTTGCATGAAGGTTGTGTAACGTGTGAGTCATTAATTGAAGGTCTTTGAATCTGCCCGTAGCTTTGTCCGGATTCATTCTGACCGTGTATCTTCCTTATCTCAATCAGGTTGAGTTTCTTGTAGCTGATTACTTCGTAGGTTTATTGAGTCGTGTCTCTTTGCTTCACACATCTTTATAGAATCATTTCCAGCTGTCATGTTTTCCTTGGTCCAAGTAGCCAGCTGAGTCATCAAGAATTATCATACGTGTGAAACTCTTTTTTTACCAATACATATATATATATATATATATATATATATATATATATATATATATATATATATATATATATATATATATATATATTAGTTATTGGTGGTGATGGCTAACTGTGGTACTTGTGAATGCCGACTAGAGGCGGTGGTTGGTGGTAGGTTTGGTAGATAGTGGTGGTTCAGGGTAGTAGCTAGTGGTGATTAGTAGTGGTGACGATTATGATCGAGGATGGTGGTGGTGAGTGGTGATAGTTAATAATGGCACGTGGTGGTAGTAGTTATGATTGAGGAAGATGGTGGTGGGTGGTGGTAGTTTATAATGATAGGTAGTGCCGATTATGATTGTTGATGTTGATGGGGTGGTTAGTTGTGGTAGTTGAGGTGGATGCGTGTTTGTGGTTGAGAATGGTGGTGGTGGGAGTGGTGCGGATGACGGCTATGATTGAAGATGATGGCGGGGATGGTGGTTTCGTATGGTGGTGGTGGTGGTGGCATGGTGGTAGTTGATAATGGTAGGCGGCGGCAGTAACAATTAATAATGAATATGGATGATAGCATCTTAATGAAATTAAGTCTGTCACGACCCAATTTCCATTACAGGTCGTGATGGCGCCCAACACCGTTGTTAGACAAGCCAACACTGATCAAATTAGTGGTTTCTCGTTTTAATTGATCACTAAGTGAATATTACTTTCTCATTTGTTGAAAGGATTTAGAAATTTGTAAATAGAACGATTAAATGGAAGTAACTGAGTACAAATCGTACTCATGTAAACAAATCCAAAATTCAAAAGTCTACTAGTGTGTGTGCCAAGACCTGGTGTCACAAGTATGTGGGAAATCTAGTAAAATATTCAAAAGAATGCTAGCCTACTGTTTGAAAGGAAGTAGACAGAAAAATAAAGCATAAGAGAGACTCCAGCTGCTGCAGAACGGCTAAGAAAGCAAATCACCGTGCAGTATCGAGATGGGGATTAAAGCTGCGCACCAGACTAGTAACCAGATGCACCTGCCTCAGATCCTGTACAATTAAGTACAAAAGTGTAGCGTGAGTACATAAATAACATGTACCCAGTAAGTATCTAGTCTAACCTCGAAGAAGTAGTGACGAGGGGTCGACTTTGACACTTACTAAGGGCCAACAATATGAAAATATGAAATTCTAATTAAGCATGATATACAACAATAAGACTCAGGACAAGAAATAACTGAACAAGTCTTCCCCATATTTAAGAGCCTAAATTACTTCCTTCTTTTAAAACATATAATCACACAAACAATGAATTTATACCAATTATAAAAGGGACTTCTAGTTCTATTATCACACACAAATTCCACCGAGGACGTTTGGTCTGATCCAACATAAATGTAAACTGTGTACTGCTAAGGGTCGAAAGACACGAACCGTAGATGTATCTATTAACCTGCCGAGGCAATCGGCCCGCTCCCATGAGAATAGTAGAAGGAATAACCTTGCTCGCGGATCATACATGCGACGCGGTCAAATAAATTTATCAATAAATCACAACCCTTTCTTGATTCTTTTCAAAATAAAGACAATTCAACTTGAAGCTTTTAAATCCTTAAAATTTTCAACTTAGTTCCATTTGATACAATTAACAAATATAATCAAATAATGACGTCCACAAAGCATGGCGTAAACCTAAAATTATCCGGACATAAACAGGAATAGTAGCTAGTACGGACTCCCATCACTTCGTGCGTACGTAGCCCCCCATAAACAACAACACATATTAATTAAGTCCACCTATGGGGTAAATTCTCTCTTACAATGTTAGAAAAGAGACTTACCTCGACTCAAGGCCTACTTTACGGTTCAAGATTATGCCCCAAAAATCTCAATTCGGTGTCGAACAATCCAAAACTATTCAAATAGTGTAAAAACTAATCAATATATGTTTAAAAGTTCATAACCTCACTATTAAAGTGGTTGCTCAGTGATTTCTGCACCTGTGCCCTCGCTTCTGCAGACAAAGGTCCGGTTCTGCAGAATTCACTAGGCCGGCTGGGGTCGCTTCTACGAACGGGTACCCGCTTCTGCGGTAACGCTTTTGCGGATAATGGGATGCATCTGCGAAACCTGGGCTGCCCTCCTTTGTCCGCTTCTGCGAGGTCTCGCTCGCACCTGCGGCTGGCCAAACGCAAGTGCGATTTTGACAGATCTGGTGCATCAACTGCTGCTCCAAATTCTTAACTTAGTCGAGCCTCGTCCGCTTGACAAGAGGTCGCACCACCCGAAAATACCCACAAGTCTGGAATCATAAAACGAACTCGCTCGAACTCTCGGAACACCCAAAACAACACTATAACTAAGAATCGCACCCCAAAACCCATTGATTCAAACTTATGAACTTCAAGTTCTTCTATTCATTCGAAATGCGCTGAAACGTACTTAGACTACTCGGATTGATACCATATTTTTCATGCAAGTCTAAAATGACATTACGGAAGTATTCCCAATTCAAAATTCCATTTGGACCTCGATATCACCAAAACCTGCTCGAAACCAAATTTAAAGAACTTCTAAAACCTTCAAGAACCAACTTTCACTATTGGGCGCCAAAACGCTCCCGGGTCATCCAAAACCTGATCTGAGCATACGCCCAAGTCCGAAATCATCATATGAACTTATTGGAACCGTCAAATCTCGATTCCGAGGTCGTTTACTAAAAATGTTGACCGAAGTCAAACTTGGCCTTTTAAGCCAACCTTAAGGAACCAAGTGTTTCGATTTCAACGCGAACCCTTCCAACTCTCGAACTAACCATCCCTGTAATTCACAAAGCAGTAAAGGCACATACGTGGAGTCGTATTTAGGGGAACAGGGTTCTATAAAGCAAAACGACCGGTCGGGTCATTACATTCTCCACCTCTTTAACAAACGTTCGTCCTAGAATCATAACTGGAGCGCTGAACAAGTGAGCATATCTGGTCATTACATTCTCCACCTCTTTAACAAACGTTCGTCCTAGAATCATAATTGGAGCGCTGAACAAGTGAGCATATCTGCTCCGCATGTCCTCCTCGGACTCCCAAATCGCCTCCTCGACTGATTGGCCCCTCCACTGGACCTTCACTGCGGAAATCCTCTTGGACCTCAACTGGAGATCCTGCCTAGCAACAATAGAAACTTGCTCCTCCTCGTAGCCCAATCTCCCATCTAGCTGAATAGTGCTAAAGTCCAACACATGTGACAAGTCGGGATGATATCTCAGGAGCATCGACACGTGTAAAACCGGATGAACTCCTGATAGACTGGGAGGCAAAGCAAGCTCATAAGCAACCTCCCTAACTTGCCTCAACACCTCAAAAGGGCCTATAAACTTGGGGCTCAACTTTCCCTTCTTCCTAAAACTCATGACCCCCTTCATCGGCGAGACTTTCAAGAGAACCTTCTCACCTACCATGAATGATAAGTAACGTGTCTTCCGATCTGCGTAACGCTTCTGTCTGGACTGTGTTGTGTGGAGTCGCTCCTAAATCAACTTTACCTTTTCCAAGGCATCCTTTACCAAATCAGTACCATATAACTTAGCATCACCGGGCTCAAACCACCCGATGGGAGAACGACACCGCCGACCATATAAAGCTTCAAATGGAGCCATCTCTATGTTGGACTGATAACTGTTGTTGTAAACAAACTCGGCCAAAGGCAAGAAATGATCCCACAGCCCCCCCCCCCCCCCCCCCCCCC
>ML412741.1:0-27118 GCA_005239525.1 Nicotiana knightiana | reverse complement strand
ACCCGTGTAGAGCTCAGCACAACATGTCATCCAAGATCCGAATTGTCCTCTCCGACTGCCCGCAGGTCTGAGGATGAAATGTTGTGCTGAGCTCTACACGGGTCCCCAACTCACTATGAACGGCTCTCCAGAAATGCGAAGTGAACTGAGGGCCTCTATCTGATATGATGGAAAAAAGCACACGTGCAACCGGACTATCTCCCGAATATAAATCTGGGCCAACCTCTTTGAAGTATAAGTAGTCACAACTGGAATGAAGTGTTCTGACTTGGTCAACCTCTCAACAATGACCCAAATTGTATCAAACTTCCGCAAAGTCTACGACAACCCAACTACAAAGTGCATAGTGATGCGCTCTCACTTCGACTCAGGTATAATCATCTACTAGAGTAGGCCTCCTGGCCTCTGGTGCTCTTACTTAACCTGCTAGAAATTTAGGCATCTAGATACATACTCAACTATGTCTTTCTTCATCCTCCGCCACCAATAATGCTGCCTCAAGTCACGATACATCCTCGTTGCACCTGGATGAATGGAGTACCGAGAACTATGCACCTCCTCTAGAATCCTCTCCCTCAGGCCATCGACATTAGGAACACATAGACGACCCTGGAGTCGCAGGACACCATCCTCGCCAATAGAAACCTCCTTGGCACCACCTTGTAGTACCGTCTCTCTAAGAAATGCCAAGTGCGTATCATCAAACTGTTGAGCCTTGATCTTCCCCAATAATAAATACTGGCAACAACACATGCAAGAACTCAGCTGGGCTCTGAAATATCCAACCTCACAAGTTTGTTAGCCAAGGACTGGATGTCCAAGCTAGTGGCCTCTCCTCTGCTGAAATGAATGCCAAGCTACCCATACTCTTTGCCTTCCTGCTCAAGGCATCCGTAACTACATTCGCCTTTCCCGAATGATAAAAAATAGTGATGTCATAGTCCTTCAGTAGCTCAAGCCATCTGCGCTGCCTCAAATTTAGATCCCTTTGCTTGAAAAAGTGCTGCAGGCTGTGGTGATCAGTGTAAACCTCACAAGACACCCCATATAAATAGTGCCTCAAAATCTTAAGAACATGAACAATCGCGGCCAATTCCAAATCATGCATAGGATAATTCTTCTCATGGGGCTTCAGCTGACGTGAAGCATATGCAATAACTCGACCCTCCTACATCAATACACAACCCAAGCCAACGCGTGAAGCACTCGCAATACACAATATACACCCCCGAACCGGAAGGTAACACAAGGACTGGTGATGTGGTCAAAGTTGTCTTGAGCTTCTGAAAGCTCGCCTCACAATCATCGGACCAACGGAATGGAGCACCCTTCTGGGTCAATATAGTCAAAAGTGCTACAATGGATGAAAACCCCCTCCATAAATCGACGATAATAACCTGTTAAACCAAGGAAACTCCTGATCTCAGTCGCCGAAGTGGGACGAGGCCTACTCTGAACTGCCTCAATCTTCTAGGGATCCACCTTAATACCCTCGCCTTATACAACATGCCCCAAGAATGCCACAAAATCTAA
Source organism: Nicotiana knightiana (assembly GCA_005239525.1). Lineage (NCBI taxonomy): Eukaryota > Viridiplantae > Streptophyta > Magnoliopsida > Solanales > Solanaceae > Nicotiana > Nicotiana knightiana. The sequence goes on along the minus strand of ML412741.1, from coordinate 25,585 downwards.
CCAATACTCACATTTGGAGAACTTAACATACAACCTTTGTTCCTGCAAAGTATGGAGCACTACTCTCAAATAATGCTCGTGCTCCCCTAGACTATGTGAGTAGATCAAGATGTCGTCAATGAAGACAATAAGGAATCGATATAAGGCCTGGACACCTTGTTCATCAAATCCATAAATGTTGCTGGGGCATTGGTCAAGCCGAAGGACATCACTAGAAACTCATATTGGATATATCTAGTACGGAAGGCAGTCTTCGGAACATCCGAGTCCCGAATCTTCAACTAATGGTACCCCGATCTCAAGTCAATCTTAGAAAACACCCTAGCACCCTGCAACTAGTCAAACAAATCATCAATACGTGGCAACATGTACTTGTTCTTAATGGTGACTTTGTTCAACTGGCGGTAATCAATGCACATCCGCATTGTTCCATCTTTCTTCTTCACAAATAGTACTGGTGCACCCCAAGGTGATACACTGGGTCTGACAAACCCCTTTGCTAGTAACTCCTCAAGTTGTTCCTTCAACTCCTTCAGTTCCTTCGGATCCATACGGTACGGTGGGATAGATATTGGCTGAGTTCCTAGAGCCAAGTCAATACAGAAATCAATATCACGATCTGGTGGCATGCCTGGAAGGTCAGAAGGAAACACATGTCATACCCCATGTTTTCGTACGTACGAGTACGTCGTAAGTCACTCGATGTAAGATCAGAAATGATATCATCTTTGGAAGTATATAAAGTAAGTTATCATGTTAACTTTGAGGTTATAAGTATTTATGATCATGGGCTGCAAGTACCAAGAGGGTTTGAAGGATTAGAAGCTAAACCAATTGAAGAAAATAAGTTTTGCCGAAAGTCGACAAGTTGGAATGTTATAACATGTACTTTTGGGGTGCGACTAGAGTGATTAACATGATAAGGAGATTATGTTATGATTTATATTAGTCGTATGATAGTCTTGTGTTATGTTTTGAAGTCAAGCGAGTTGTAGAACAAAATTCGATGAAAGTCATCACAAGTTACGTTCATAAGTCTTACTGAATATTTGGGTAAAATGTAATTGCGATTTTCTCCCCATATACTTAGATTTATGGAGTGTTCCATACATAAAATTGAATACCTATGATTCTATTTTCTAACACATTAAACCATTTGTCAATACGATATCATAGTAGGGAGATATGGGCATTTTTACGAGACTGCGCAGGCTGCTAGGTGATAAGTAGGTGTGTCACCTACTTGCTTAAATGAGATCCCAAAAATGGGTTATTTCGGGTTGTCCAAAGAGGCCTTTTAAAGGCCTATTTTCTTCATATACTATACTGAAAATAGGGCATAATAACCAGACATAAGCTCGCAAAAATCCTCCAAAAAATTTCCCACAAACCCTAATTGATTTTCTCTCCCTTTCAAGTTTTAATTGGAGGTAAAAACCTAGAGTTTGAAGAACCAAGATAGGAGCTGAGCTATCCAAAAAATAAGTTAAGTTTACTGATCTCTTTCATCCATTTTTGATATAAAATCATGGTAAATCATTCTATACTTGTAAGAATTCACGGGACGGTGGTTGGAAGCCGTGAGTTCGAGTTATTCACTTGTAGCTGAATGTTTTGTGGAGTATTGGAGGAGGAAGAGTGTGGAGAAGCACCACATAAATGAAGGGTGGTGGGCTGGTCGTTCATCGTAACATTTTTAGGTCGTTTGACACTACTACTGTGGTCGTTTTGTGTATGAAGAGATTGGGGTGTGTTCGGATATTTTAGTATTTTATGGTGTATATAAGGCTGAAAAATAATGTATATATGTTGTTGTTGTATTCTTGTGTTGTTGTGTTATCTTGAATTTGGAAGAAGTAAGGATTATAGGGGAGATGCTGCCCGTTTCAATACAAAATAAGCGTGTCATTCGTTGTGGGATAGTTGTACCTTTCGTAACTTAATGATATTATTATTATAGTTGTTGTAGATTAAGGTGAAAATAGGCGAGTTCAACTTGGTGATTGGTAATATTGTGATAAGGTATGTTAAGGCTAGACCGTTCTTTCATTTTGGCATGATCCAGGAACTACATGTGTTTGATAACGAGACATAAAGAGAAGTTCATATTCCTGAATTTATATACATTTTCTTAGTCTCATAAGTTACAACATTATCCCTTATCGGGACTTCATAACAGTTTAGTTTTGTCTTCTGTCAGCCAAGGAAGCATAGAGTCTATATATATATACACAGTATTACAGTATTTTCACCACCATCGAGCTATAATCGATGGGCAGGTCCCTATTGGGCAACCTCTGATCAGATGGTGAGTTATATACCGAACATACTGTGGCCGAGCGCCTATGAGTGAGCCCATAATGGTCGAGATACAGAGCCTAGTATGGCCTAGCGCCTATGAGCGATCCTACTATGGCAGAGCAGTTATACATACCGAGTCTTATAAGGTCGGACAACTATTTTACTTACTATATTGAGAGGTTGAGTCAGTATCAGCCGGTAAGCATATCTTCATATTGTCTTTGACTCCCAGTTACTTTCAATTATTATATTATCAGTTCAGTTTCAGCTTTCAGTTATTCTGTTGCCTTACATACTCTGTACATTATTTCATATTGACGTCCCTTTTGCTGGGGATGCTGCATTTCATGCATGCAGGTCCTCATTGACAGTTAGACAGACCCTCCCAGCAAACAGATCAAACATCAGTTTGGTTGGTAAGCTCCACTTCCTCGGAGTTACCAGGTCTATACCTTGGAGTACATTTTTATATATACATATTTTATGGGTAGGTCGAGGCCATGTCCCGACCATGGTGCAGTTCAGTTATCACTAGAGGCTTGTAGACGAGTCTTGTATATTTTGTATAGCAGTAGATGTTCNTGAATCATCTGAAAATAACGTCTCTCTCATATGGGGGGTAAACATACCCAAAAGTTGATATATATATATATATATATATATATATCAACTTTTGGGTATGTTTACCCCCCATATGAGAGAGACGTTATTTTCAGATGATTCAAAATATGTCCTTATCGGCCTAAGTTGAGGGTTACCCCTCCAGAGTTCACAGTTACAGAGTGGTACGCTCGGGCCGAGTATGGCACTGAGTGCCGGCCACGCCTCTTCAGGTTTAGGACGTGACAACACATCGGCGAACTCCCGAACTACTGGCACCAAATCAATGGTCGGAGACTCTGCGGTGGTATCCTAAACATAGGCTAGATAATCCAAACAACCCTTCTCAACTATGTGTCGAGCCTTCAGAAAAGAGATAACCCGACTAGATGTACTGACAGGGGAACCCTTCCACTCTAATCTAGGCAACTCTGGCATTGTTAGGGTAACAGTCTTGGCATGGCAATCAAGGATGGCGCGATATGGGGATAACCAGTCCATACCCAGGGTGACCTCAAAGTCGGTCATATCAAGTAACATAAGGTACGCTCTAGTCTCGTAACCATAGAATGTGACCACATGACCGATAGATCCGATCCACAACCACAGAATCACCCACATGAGTAGAAACATAATAGGAGTACCCAAGGACTCATGTGGAATATCTAGGAAATGAGCAAATAGAGATGATAAATATGAATAGGTAGACCCTGGATCAAATAATACGGAATCATACCTACCGCAGACAGAAATAATACCTGCGATCACGGCATCTGAGGCCACTGGATCTGGTCTGGCCGATTGCGCCAGAGCACCCCGAGCAGGTGGTGGTGCTGGATATGTGGGCCTGCTAGGCTGATCCCTCCCAAAATGACCTCTTCCCCTGGTTGGGGCACCTCTAAACTCGCCAGAGAATCGGGCCCTCTTGTCCTGTTGTATCTGCTCTCGACCCCTCTGGCGATAGCCCTCAATCCTCTGAGCAACCTCCACTACTAGCTGATAGCTAGTACCCATCTCAACCTCGGGGGCCATACTAGCCTGAATACTAGGGTGCAACCCCGCAACAAATCTCCGCACTCTCTCTGCGTCGGTAGGAATGAGTGCATGGCAAGATACAGAGAATCTCGCCTCATAATCGGTCACTTTCTAGCTGCTAGAACTGACCTCGCAACTCTTCCCTCTGAGAGGGTGGAATATACCTATCCAAGAAAAGCTGTGTAAACTTGTCCCAAGTCATGGGAGGAGAACTTGTTGGTCTGCCAAGAAGATAAGACTGCCACCATCTACGGGCCCTACCCTCCAGCTGGAAAGTAGTGAAATCCACCCCATGGGATTCCAATATCCTCATGTTGTGCAGTCTGTCCCTGCACTGATCAATGAAGTACTGGGGATCCTCATGCCGCTCTCCCCCGAAGATAAGAGGGTATATCCTAGTCCATCTGTCCAATAGCTTATGCGGATCGTCGTCTGCAACTAGTCTAGGCTCAGGGATAACCGCTGCAACTGGATGGGCCCCGCCCATGGGTAGTGTACCCGGGGTCAATATATGGTAGATACATGCCTAGGTGTCTGAGCAGTAGGGGTCTGTGCTCCCCCTCCTGCCTGAGATGTGGCTGGATCTGCTGGAAATAAACCAGCCTGAGTCATATAATCCATGAACCGCAACATACGGCCCATGACCTCCTGAAAGCCCGGTGCTGACGTGGTCTATTGGGGCGGGCTTGCTGCAGGTACCTCACCCTTCTCCACAGCAATGGGATCCTCTATTGGATCCGCTGGTGGTGCAAATGGGGCAACCCTGGGATTTCCTCGCCCCCTACATCGGGCCGGTGCCCTCCCCCGACCTCGGCCTCTAGCAACAGGGGGAGCAGCCCCTCCCGGGTCAGGGATGTCTGTTGTGCGCATTCTCACCATCTGTGAGAGAATAGAAGGAAGGAGATTTATATACCATCAAATGCACTATGGGAGATGAACATGGAGTAGTTTCCTAAAATCCTATAGCCTCTTGAACATAAGTACGGACGTCTCTGCACCGATCCGCAAGACTCTATTAGGTCTGCCCATAACTTGTGAGACCTACGTGAACCTAGTGCTGTGATACCATGTTGTCACGACCCAATTTCCATTACAGGCCTTGATGGCGCCCAACACCGTTGTTGGGAAAGCCAACACTTATCAAACTAGTGATTTCCCATTTTAATTGATCACTAAGTGAATATTACTTTCTCATTCGTTAAAAGGATTTAGAAATTTGTAAATAGAACACGATTAAATGGAAGCAATTGAGTAAAAATCGTCATCATGTAAACAAATCCAAAATCCAAAAGTCTACTAGTGTGTGTGCCAAGACCTGGTGTCACAAGTATGTGGGAAATCTAGTGAATATACAAAAGAATGCTAGCCTACTGTTTGAAAGGAAGTAGACAGAAAATAAAGCATAAGAGAGACTCCAGTTGCTGCAGAACGGCTAAGAAAGCAGCTCACCGTGCAGTATCGAGATGGGGATTAAAGTTGCGCACCAGACTGATAACCAGATGCACCCGCCTCAGATCCTCTACAATTAAGTACAGAAGTGTAGCGTGAATACATAAATAATATGTACCCAGTAAGTATCTAGTCTAACCTCGAAGAAGTAGTGACGAGGGGTCGACTTCGACACTTACTAAGGGCCAACAATATGATATTATGAAATTCTAATTAAGCATGATATACAACAATAAGACTCAGGACAAGAAATAACTGAACAAGTCTTCACCATATTTAAGAGCCTAAATTACTTCCTTCTTTTAAAACATATAATCACACAAATAATGAATTTATACCAATTATAAAAGGTACTTCCAGTTCTATTATCACACACGAATTCCACCGAGGACATTCGGCCCGATTCAACATAAATGTAAATTCTCGGCCCGATCCAACATAAATGTAAATTCTGCACTGCCAACGGTCGAACGACACAAACCATAGATACATCTATTAACCTGCCGTGGCGATTGTCCCGCTCCCATGAGAATAGTAGAAGGAATTACCCCTCTCGCGGATCATAAATGTGACGCGGTCAGATATAAATTTATCAATAAATCACAACTCTTTCTTGATTCTTTTCAAAATAAATACAATTCAACTTGAAGATTTTAAATCCTTAAAATCCTCAACTTAGTTCCATTTGATACAATTAACAAATATAATCAAATAACGGTGTCCATAAACCATGGTGTAAACCTAAAACTACCAGGACATAAACAGGAATAGTAGCTACGTACGGACTCTCGTCACTTCGTGTGTAATAGCCCCCCACAAACAACAACACATATTAATTAAGTTCACTAAGTTCCATAATCATTTTTGTGGTAAAATCTCATTTTTTATTAAACCCTAGGTTTTCCATCTAAACCCATGATTTCTACCAATTTTCATGTGGAAATCTACCCATAATCTATGTATTAAACCCACATTTAATAGAAATTACTTACCTCACAAGGCTAGGTCAAAATCCCTCCTTAGAAGCTCTTAAATCTCCCAAGAGTGGAAGAAAATGTGATAAAAATGGCCCTAACCCGTAGTAAATGAGGCTCACTGCCTCCAGCGGTTTTCGCACCTGCGTTCATAGGGCCTCACCTGTACCCTCGCTTCTGCGGACAAGGGTCCGCTTCTGGAGAATTCACTGGGTCGGCCGGGGTCGCTTCTACGTATGGGTACCCGCTTCTGCAGTTCCGCTTCTGTGGATGATGGGCCGCAGCTGCGGAACCTGGGCTTCCCTCCTTTCGCCGCTTCTGCGAGGCCTCGCTGGCACCTGCGGCTGGCCAAGCGCAAGTGCGGTTTTGACAGATCTGGTGCATCAGCTGCTGCTCCAAATTCTCAACTTAGTCGAGCCTCGTCCGATTGACACTTGGGGCCCCGCCCGAACATACTCACAAGTCTGGTATCATAAAACAGACTCGCTCAAACTCTCGGAACGCCCGAAACAACACTATAACTAAGAATCGCACGCCAAAACCCATTGATTCAAACTTATGAACTTCAAGTTCTTCTGTTCATTCAAAATGCGCTGAAACGTACTTAGACTACTCGGATTGATACCAAATTTTGCGTGCAAGTCTAAAATGACATTATAGAGTTTACTACCAGTCTCGAAATTCCGTTTGGACCTCGATATCACCAAAACCCGCTCCAAACCAAATTTAAAGAACTTCTAAAACCTTCAAGAACCAACTTTCACTTTTAGGCGCCAAAACGCTCCCGATCATCCAAAATCCGATCTGAGCATACGCCCAAGTTCGAAATCATCATACGAACCTATTGAAACCGTCAAATCCTGATTCCAAGATCGTTTAATCAAAATGTTGATCGAAGTCAAACTTGACCTTTTAAGCCAACCTTAAGGAACCAAGTGTTCCGATTTCAACCCGAACTCTTCCAACTCTCAAACTAACCATCCCCGCAAGTCACAAAGCAGTAAAAGCATATACGGGGAGTCTTATTTAGGGGAACGGGGTTCTAGAAAGCAAAATGACCCGTCGGATCGTTACAAAGTCTTTGTTATGGATCTTAATCATACAGACCTATTCAGATCCATTAACTGGTTGTGAAGTAAAAAAACAAACATACTTAATGATTAAGATCTGAATAATTAAGATTCAGACATTAAAAATAAACGCACTTAATGTCTTAGATCTGAATGATTAAGATTCAGGCCTCTACTAAATGCAAACAAATGAGCCTAGTCGGAAATGTATTGATCTAACTAGGAAATTGTACAAGTTAATATGACATGTATTTTTAGGTTTTCTAATCTATTTTTTATGCCATGTCAGAATTCTTTTAGGAATTTTGTAGGGCTTGAACTTGAATGATTTTTAAGTGATAATAGTAAAATTTAATGACTTTTAAGTGACAAAAATAGACAAGTGACTTTTAAAATTAAACATTAAATGAATGACCTTCAGTGAAATTAATCCGACACTTGAAGCGCAGGAGTCGGACGGTTAAGCCTAAATCTCTTTTCTTCAAGCGATTCTCGAAATACCTCAATGTATCAAAGTCCTTATGCAAAAATAACCTTTCCCTATACACAAAAAGAACATTGATTAGTACATTTTGGGCTTTGATGAACAATTGCTTATTCTCAGTACAATCCATGTACACTTCTCTCTTTAATCACGTGCCTTCAATTAATGCACACCAACCTCAATACAACGGATTTGGAAGCTCCCAGTAACCTCAAAAATTAGGTCTTTCATATGGCTACTTAGCCATAACCATCTACCTTCTCGCCACTATCTCCACCATGTAAGTTTGCTAACAGAGGCGGACTGCTTATACTGTCAGGACCGTAATGAAACACTCAACCACATCTTTTTGACTTGTTCTAATCAGAGGCGGACCTATGTTAGGAACAAAGGGGTCACCGGACTCCGTTAACTTCGGCAAAAATTATAAATGTTCTGTGTATATACTTTGAAAACGGTCATATATTTTACTTGGAACCCTTAAGCTCAAAAGCTATATAGGACACTGGTTGAGTAGTTGACTGATGTGCCCCGCCACCCTCAAATCTTGTGTCTCCTGATGTACAAAATTACTGGAATCGATTTTCCACTCCATCTATGGAGCTTCGTGTACTTTTCAAGGGAACAAATAAGCATATGCCCCACAACCTTCATCCACACGCATTCCTCTCTTTTAGTTCATGGAACATCTGGACTACACGGAATACAAAATCTTTTGACATAGAAATGTCCCGGCACATCTTATAATCAACCAAGCTATAGAATTTACTTATTGTGCGACAAAGTCTACTGCTAAAACTCCTGGAGTACAAATTACTATCAAACGAATTCCTCCAAAACCAAACTTGTTGGCAACAGACACTCACCCTCTGCAACATGGTGTTGTACATGGAGTTACTATAGTAGAAAACTCCCCTTTTTGTAATGATCTTTTAGATCAACACTCCACAATAGATGTTAGTAACAGTTCTTTTAGTAGTTTTGTAGTATTAGTACTTTGGTGCATCCGCTGCACCAACCTCTCTGTACGAATGCATCTTTATTATTAATATAAGCTTATCTTTCCTACCAAAAAAGAAAAGCGATTCTTGAAAAGATTCCAATGACGTCATTCGAAGTACTATAGTTGTAAGTACTAATAGATGGATTTGATAACACAAAATTTAGTGGATATACTGATCTTCTCAAAATATATGTGCACTTCGTGATTACAACAATTAAAGGATTATTTAAATTAAATTTATTTGATTGGTGATTTAAGTTACGACGGCTAAGAACGCAACATTTGCACGTTTATACGAGGAGCTCGAGGGCAAAGGTGGGGACAAGAGGTTATACCGGTTGGCCAAGGTGAGGGAGAGGAAAGCCCATGACTTAGACCAAGTCAAGTGCATCAAGGACAAGGATGGAAAAGTGTTGATGGACGAGGCACTCATTAGGAGAAGATGGCAAACATACTTCCATAAACTATTGAATAAGGAGGGGGAAGACGCATTGTGCTAGGTGTGTTGGAGCACTCCGAGAGTCGGCGGGATTTTGGGTACTATAGGTGGATTACGGTAGAGGAGGAGGAAGGAGCGATGCGTAAGATGTGCAGGGGCAAAGCAACGGGGCCAGACGAAATCCTGGTGGAATTCTGGAAGAGTGCGGGGCGGGTAGGTTTGGAGTGGCTCACTAGGTTGTTTAATGTTATTTTTAAGGCAAAGAAGATGCCCGAAGAATGGAGGTGGAGTACGATGGTCCCGCTTTACAAGAACAAGGGTGATATCCAGAATTGCAACAATTATAGGGGTATCAAGTTATTGAGTCACACTATGAAGGTTTGGAAGAGAGTGGTGGAGGCCAAGGTGAGGAGGTGCATGTCTATTTCCGAGAATCAGTTTGGATTCATGCTAGGGCGTTCGACTACGGAAGTGATTCATCTAGTAAGGAGATTAGTGGAGAAGTACAGGGAAAGGAAGAAGGATTTGCATATGGTGTTTACTGACCTTGAGAAGGCATACGATAAAGTTCCGAGGGAGATCCTGTGGAAGTGTTTGGAGGTTAGCGGCGTTCTGGTAGCGTACATTAGGGTGATTAAGGATATGTATGATGATGCTAAGACTCAGGTGAGGACTGTGGGTGGTGCCTCGGACCATTTCCTTGTGGTGATGGGGTTGCACCAGGGATCGTCTCTTAGCCCATTTTTGTTTGCCTTGGCGATGGATGCACTGTCGAGTCACATCCAAGGGGAGGTGCCATGGTGCATGCTATTTGCCGATGATATAGTATTGATTGACGAGACGCATAGCGGAGTTAACACGAGGTTGGAGGTTTGGAGACAGACCTTGGAGTCTAAAGGTTTCAAACTGAGTAAAACCAAGACAGAATACTTGGAGTGCAAATTCAGTGAGACCCATGATGCAGACGTAGAGGTTAAGCTTGATGCTCAAGTTATCCCCAAGAGAGCGAGTTTTAAGTATCTCGGGTCTATTATCCAGGTAACGGTAGATTGACGAAGATGTCATACATCGCATCAGAGCGGGGTGGATGAAGTGGAGGCTCGCTTCCGGTGTTCTATGTGATAGGAATGTGTCGTTAATACTTAAGGGTAAGTTTTATCGAGTGGTGGTTCGACCCGCTATGCTGTATGGGACTTGAGTGTTGGCTAGTCAAGAAATCTCACGTGCAGAAGATGGGAGTAGCAGAGATGAGGATGTTGAGATGGATGTGTGGGTGTACCAAGCGAGATAGGATTAAGAATGAAGCTATCCGGGACAGAGTGGGAGTAGCCTCTGTTGAGGACAAGATGAGGGAGTCGCGGATGAGATGGTTCGGACATGTTAGGAGAAGAAGCATTGATGCCCCTGTCAGGAGGTGTGAGAGGTTGGCCATGGAGAGTTTGAGAAGGGGTCGAGGTAGGCCTAAGAAGTACTGGGGAGAAGTGATTAGGCAGGACATGGCGCTACTTCAGCTCACTGAGGACATGACTCTTGATAGGAGGGTGTGAAGGTCGGGGAATAAGGTAGAAGGTTAGTAGGTAGTTTATAGTGTTCACCGATAGGCTTAGTAGCATGCATTTCCCTTCATATTCTTAGATTTTTATTACGGTGTGTGATTTTGTTCGCCTCAGGTGTTATATTATATGTTGCTATTATTGGATACTATTTATCCTTCATTACGGTATGTGATTTTTTTTAATTTTTTTCTCTTCTTTCATCTTTATTCCTTCCTTGCTTCCCTTTTCCTAAGCCGAGGTCTATTGGAAATAGCCCATCCACCTGCATTAGGTAGGGGTAAGGTGTGCGTACAGACTACCCTCCCAAGATCCAATATGTTGGGATCAAACTGGGTTTGTTGTTGTTGTTGTTGATTGGTGATTTAAGTGAAAGTAATTTGTATATATGATTTACATCAAAGTTGTTGCAAACCTCTAGGTTGGGAAATTCGCACGCTTGGAGTAACAGTTAAGCGTAAACCTGGTAAAATAAGAAGCTCTCACGTGCGTCTAAAGTGTTTTTTGTATATGTTGCCTTAAGGCGAGTCTTGAAGAGAGTCACAACTCACAATAACTCCCTTCAAAGAACTATTAGTGGTGAGTTTTGTTTACCCGTAAAACGGTACATTTGAATTTATAACGTAGTTTATAGACAAGCCATTCGATTTGACCCAAAAATAATAAATAAATGAAAGCAGAGATAAGAATAACAAATGAGGTTAAAGAAGATAACAAGCCTGACTAAGCCTTTCCAGTGACAAGAGTGTATGCAATATTCAAATGCTAGAACTGAGAGTAATATGATAATAGATTATAGCTTTTTGTAGGCATAATCTTTCATCCCCTGTAATGGATGTTAATCCTCCTATTTATAGAATTTCTTAGGGAGACAAGATCCTCAAATCAAGCTCCTCTCGAATGAGAATAAAATCACCATTGATGGGTGCATAACAACTGGCTTTGAATGTTGATTATCCTCTCTAATGGCCGCTGATTTAATGTTATTCGATGTTGAATCTTCGAATCTTTATTGTCATCTATACCTCCTCTAGGATCAACCAAGGACCGGTGATACACTTTGCATCCGGTGCTAGCTATTTGCTTACTCACTTTTTACTTATCTTCGGTTCCACGTGTCACTTCACCATTCGACCAATTGATATCACTCAATCTTGCCCCAAGCAGATAGTCTCCCTACTTTCCGGTGACACAACTCAGTGTTATTGGGAAGGATAAGAGTTATTTTCTTGGCGGGAAAGTTCCTGAACAACCTCTGACAGTTGAAAGGATGTATGTCTTCTCACATTTAATAACCCGAACACGTGTGCTCCGAATTCAGCAAGTGTTTTTGCCGGTTTCAAGGTAATCATAACCACTATTTTTTCCATCTATAAATTCTCCGCTACTGATCATTATTACTTCTTTACTTTCATTATTTTCACAGATCCTTTTTCTTCTTCGAGCTTTTCTGCAAAACTCAACCTTTTTAGTAAAAATTTCTTCCTCGTAAACATGTCTTCTAACATTGCAATTTCCTGTAACTTTGTCCTTGTCCTCGTCGGAGGTCCAATGAAAAACAAAACCAAAGAGGTTGACACCGAGTCAAAACCTCCAATCATAAACACCATCATACTACTTAATATTAGCTCGACGTCAGATTTCCACAAACACAAACCACCTCCAAGATCTAGTGACAGGTTCTTGCCTGTTCGCAGAGATCCTTCCCCCATTCGCTCTTCTAGCATTCCTATTGTGAAGGAGGAGAGCAATTGGGGTAACGTCGGAATTCTTACCCCTGAAGCAGTAGAACGAGTTACCTACTGACGAGCTTAAAACATACACCTAAATATGTTCGCTAGCTAAAGATAGTATGGTATAATATCGTATCCACATAGATTTGAGTTAAACAATATTTTTATAGTTTTTAGCTTGATTGCTGTCCAGGAGAATCGACAATAGATATTTATATGTTTAAAACTAAAATTAACTAAGAATCTAGAGCTAACTGACTAATGACAATCGATCAAAAGTAAGCAAGGAAGATATCAATGGGAGAAAATAGTGGTTGATTGGATAGGTGCAAGATAATTGTTTGGGATTTAACACTAGTTAATTCACTTCTAATGTTCAAGTGAATCTCTCGAATTAAATCAATTATTAGTTCAAAAGTTTAGTAGAAACTCCTCTCTCGATTAAGTTTCAAACTCACAATATGAACCAATTACGCTCGGTGAAGATATGCAAGAATTCGTAGTGGCTTGGTCTTTAAGAGAACCTCTTTCGAGTATCCTACTAACTAGGTCTAAACAATAATTCAACTATCCTCTTCGATTACTAAGAGGAATATGAATTCAACCAACAAGATAATACAAAAACATCAAAAGTTATGCCTCTCTCGATTACATGAACAAGTGAATATAGTGCAACAATTAAAACACCCAAAACAATTCAATACATAAAAAACTAGAGTTAATATCCACAAACAAATATCAATACACCAAATCCATCAATCCCTAAAGAGAACTACTCCATAGATAAGGAGTAATTCATCACAAATATAAAGAAAAGCATAAAATGATCCAAACTCTTGTCTTGAGTGAGGATTGAATGATGAATTCCCCGTGCTTTCGCTTCTCCACCTTCTCCTTAGCCTCCTTAGGTCTTAGATGTGTCAAAAAGTACCAAAAATAATGTTTTTCCATGTATTTATACCAAGTAGGGTCGGGCCTAGACGAAAATACCTTCTTCTAAACGAAATAGGAAAATACTCTGTAAAATTTGCACAAGCGCACCACATGGGGTGACGCGCCATGCGGGGAATTAGTGGGGATTTCCAGAGAGTTAAAATCTATCAGGTTGCAGGATTTTGTACAGGCGCGGCGCCCCACGCGCCGCATCGGTGCAGTTTTCTCACAGTCTGACATTTTGCTTTGATTTTGACATTTAGACTTAGTCCTCGACCCCCGAACGGGATCCCGACTAAATCCCTTAGGCTTTTACTCAAACTTCAGATCTCTAAATTACTTGAATTAGCTCCATATCATTTACATAGCTCGGAATCCTCCTACAAGGCATAAAATACACAATTAGTGGAAAACACTAGCGATTAAAGCTCAAACTAAATTAAATTACAGTGAATTAGAGTGTAATAAGTGACTAAAATACAAGAATATAGCCTACCATCATCTACTCGAAGCCGGGGTTCATGTACGTCTACATGTACCCATTTACTTTGGATCCTTTCACCTTGGGAGCGAGTGAAGGAATTGGCCCAATAAATTGTAGAATTCTGTTATCGGTACCAAGTTTATTTGGCATGGGTAGGCCCATCATAATGGCGTATGGTAGCCTGCCTTTGCCAAATAAAGTTGGGGAAACCCTAATCCTTGCGCATGAATCTTTACTCCCCAAAGATCTTCCGTGGGGGCGTGCTGGACCTCAGCTAGTGTGGCCACCACGCCCTTCTTGCTAGTGTTGTTGACGACAACGACCATAGATGGATGAAATGATTTGTTGTCATTACTACCAGGGAAATCATCCCAACCATAGCGTCAACTTTTCTCGAATCATGGAACATTTTTCGTAAGTCTTCGTATATTTGTTTTTTTTCTTCATGAAAAAAACTTTCCCTTAGCTGACATTTTATTTTCTTTGTTCCAGTTAGTTGTTGGGAATTACTTCGGGTTCAAGGCCTAGACTGATGGGTATAGAAGATTCTGGATATCAGTACACCAGAATCACGTTGGTGGAAAGAAATGGCTTCCATAAGGATGGAGAGCCAAGAACCACAGTATGCAAGTTTGGTACTGTAAAATCCAAATTGTTATTTCCTTGAAATTATTATTTTTTCAACTTTTCTAATAATAATTGCTTTCTTGTCAACTTCCATTTTTCCATTATAGGCTACAAATTGAGACTTAAAATTCAAAAAGAAATAATAAATCATTCGTTGTACAAAATTGTCCATCATATTACAGTAATATGACAACTACTACATACATTTTTTTTTCAATTTCCAGTACAATTTTTGTTGTTTCATAGACTGGCTAATGTTCAATGTACAAACTAACGAATCATACAGTTCATTGACGTTGATAACATATTCCCTACTTCTCTGCCCTCCAACCCCTATTGACCTTCTCAATGAATTCTTCAATCCTTTTCCTTAACTCATCTTCTTCTTTGTCATCACTCTTTTCAAAATTGTTGGCATTTGTTTCCTTTCTTGTTTTTCCCCTATACATTTTTCTATCAATTATGCCATTATCACTTGCCCTTTCTACATCGTCGTACACTTCACTTCTGTTGCCCTGGTTTACATTCTGGAGTACTTCTATGACCTATGTGTCACTCGATATGAAGAATGTATGCATTTCTTGTGATGTGACATATATGGTGTTCATTTTTCTAACTTCATAATCAAGATTCATACATTTTTGAACTCTTTTAGGCTTAGAAATGCCTAGTGCTTCTTTTCTTTTGGGCATGTCATGATCAAGAATATTGGTGGTTTTTTCTTCTGAACTAGGTTTAAATCCAGCAAGTAGGAGAATGGCTATGATAAAATTGTAGAAACAAAATATAATGTGAGAATTGGAAGCGGCTATAAAGAACATCTCCAATGTGGAACCCAACATAGTTGAAAATTTGGAAACAAAGGACTTGATGATCTCAATTAGATGTCTCGATTTCGTGCTTTCAAATTGAGAACTTTTTGGCAGAGAGCATTTTATCCCGTCAGTGGATTACCCTGAACGAATCTGAATTAGTTAGACCAATGAATTCCGAATACTGAATAATTAAACTTGAAAAGAAATCCTGAAAGAACTTGCAAGAAATATTTTGATGGGGTTGAGAAGATATTGTGTTCTTTTCAAGTACAATTTGATGAAATGAGGCCTATTTAAAGGTTCATTTGTTTCTTAAGTTGTGCCAAGAAAGCTTTTAGACCATAGTTAGTTGAGATGATTGATGGGGTGTGGAGGGAAAGCTAATGGGCTTGACATCATATTTTAGTCTCTCGTCATTTTTTAATACTCCATTATTTAATATAAACGTCCATTGTAAAATAGTCCATGTGGGACATTTTTGAATTATTAATAATATGTGTTTACATTACAACCCCGATGGACGTGTTTGTTCGAATTTTTTTTTAAACAGAGTTCATTAACTCCGTTTTTTGCAATTTTTTGTGATAAATATCTTCTTTTTAGTTAAGAGAAAAAATTTAACACAATATTCTCTCTTTACACTTGTCACGTCTCGGAACGCCTAACATTACACTTGTTAGGCAAGCCAACGTTAGAGATTTTTTAGCCAATTTTTTATATTTCAGTGGTTAACAATAAGCAAGCTATAACAAGTCGAAACGAATGCGGAATTATATATGACAACTTTGATTATATACTACTACTACTACCCAGAATCCGGAGTCACAATTCACGAACATTCTAAGATTTTACTACAAATATTTATCCGAAAGAAATACAACTGTTTTCAAAATAAAGAAACAGTAAAATATGAGGTATGGAAGGGGACGCCAGGGCATGCGGACGCCAACGGGACTACCTTGGATCTCCTAGCAAGTGGATCATACAGACAACCTCTCGATCAGCTTGGACCAGCTCCAAAATCTGCACAGGAAGTGCAAAGTGCAGTAACAGTACAACCGACCCCATGTACTGGTAAGTGCCGAGCCTAACCTCAATGAAGGATGACGAGGCTATGACGGGGCACTCACAAAATAATATGCATACAGTATATAATAAAAGAAGAAAGGAAGACAGAATAAAATAAAGCAGTACTTGCCTGAAGTAAATACAGTTCTCAAAGTATTTCATCAGTGTTCAGCTACTACCGATCTTTAAATGCAATTTAAGACTACCGTAGCGCTAACACAGTTAGGGAAAAATATAAGCATATAGATTGTTGCCGCGCGCAACCCGATCCCACCGTGCATATCATGTTCCTCCCTTATTTCCTCTTAATAACATAAACAACAGAATATAAATATAAAAGTGTTGCGGCGTGCAACCCAATCCCACCATATCACAATAATCACAATCACAGCTCACCCTTATTCCACCACAATCCACCCTTATTACACCTGTTGCGGTGTGCAACCAGATCCCACCGTACAATATCAGTTCACCTTATTCCTCCTCAACATATCACCCTTATTCTGCCTATTATAGCGCGCAACCCGATCCCACCATATCAATATCAATTAATCAGTAAGTACAGAAATTTCACAATCCAAATCATAATACTTAAACTTCAAACCGAAGCAAATGGGAAGCTTGTACACTATGAAACTTCACACAAGTAATACTACTCAGCGAGACCAATCCAGAATATACCATAAAAGCACTGATAAACCAGCTTAAGCAAATAATAGGAGATAATGAAGCTATGGAATAACTAATACCTTCAACAAAGTGAAACAATATCTAACAAGTAGCAAGTAGCAACTAGGCATGGGAATACAAGTAAAGCAAGTAACAGTTAAGGCAGGGAAAAAGACAGTATGAAAAGAACGGGAAGGAAACAGGCATATATAGATAACTCGACGACGCATAAGTACTCGTCACCTCACATATACACCACTCACATGAATTTCATATAGCAAATAGGTCAAGGGTTCCTAATCCCTCAAGTCAAAGCTAGACACAATACTTACCTCGCTTCACAGGTCATTCAATGCTCAATTACCATTTTTTCTCTAGAATCCACCTCTAAACCACTCGTATCTTTCCACAATTAACTCAATAACATTAAATATTTCTAAAGGAATCAATTACAATGCATAAATTTTTATTTCCCAAACTTTCCCCCAGAAAGTCAAAAATCGACCCCCTTAGTCAAAACTCGAGGTTCGAACCAAAACTCATTCACCCATTCACCCCCGAGCCCGATTATGTAATTAGTATTTAAATCCAACCTCAATTTGAGGTCTAAATCCAATTTTCCAAAAATCCTTAATTCTACCCAAACCCCCGATTTCTACCATGGAAATCCTATATTTTAGGTTGAAAATTCATGAAATGTGATGGGTAATTGAAAGAAAGTAGGTTAGGATCACTTACAAAAGTTTTGGGGAAGAAATGGTCTTGTAAAAATCGCCTCTAGGGTTCTAGGATTTGAAAATTAGAGAAATGAATCAAAAATCCCGTCTAAGCCTTATTTCATCAGCTGCAGATGTCGCATTTGCGACCTGGGCTTCGCAAATATGAAGCCCGCAAATGTGAACGGACCATCGCAAATGCGAAGTCCTTCACACTTCTGCATTATTCGTAACTGCCAAGAAAGTTTCGCAAATGCGAAAAACTGGATGACCGCAAATGCGACACAATCGTCGCAAATGCGAAGGCTACCCTCCCCAGACCAACTTCGCAAATGCGAAGGTTATTTCGCAATTGTGAAACCTGTGTGGTCCAGCTCCTCTTCGCATTTGCGATGAGAAGCTCGCAAATACGGAACTCTCAGATGCCGCAATTGTGATGCCTGATCTCGCAAATGCGATATCAGAGGCCTGCAACAAGATAAATTACACCAGCAAATATCACGAAGTCTAAAATCACTCTGAAGCCTATCTGAAACTAACCTGATCCCTCGGGTCCCTAAATCAAAAGTGCACACTAGTCTAAAAATATCATATGAACATGCTCGTCCGATCAAATCAACTGCGTTTTTCATCAAATTTCACAGACAAGTTATAAATATGGTATTGGACCTATATCGGATTCCAGAACCAAAATACGGACCACTTATCCAAAAAGTCAAACTTTGGACAAACACTTCAATTTCATTAAGCGTTCAACTTTCAAATTTCGTTCCGATTTCGATTTCGGGAATACGCCCAAGTCCCAAATCACGGTACGGACCCACCGGGAACGTCAAAATACGAATCCGGGTTCGTTTACCAAAAATATTCACCGAAGTCAACTCAAATGAAGCTTTTAGACAAAATTTCTTATTTTGATCAGTTTTTAACATAAAAGCTTTCCGAAAAGATGCCCTAATTGCGCACGCAAGCCGAGCAAGGCTAAAACATGACTTTTAAAGGTTTCAGATCACAAAATTAGGTTTAAATCATAAGATGGTCTATCGGGTCATCACAACACTATGGACCTACAGGAGGCAGTTGGTTTACCTTTGGTAGGGGTGTACAAAGAAAACATATAAACCACACCAAACCGATTATCCGAATCAAAGCGAAAAAAATCCGATTATGGTTTGGTTTGACTTAAGTATTGGAAAAGAAAACTCGACCATAATTGGTTTCATTTGGTTTTAACTGAAAAAAGTCAAACCAAACGAACCCGATAGTACATTTTATAATTTTTAAAAATATTTAATACATATAAATATTTATTCGAATGTAATTTATAAATATTCCTTAAGCTTTTTCACAATTTTATCTTTTAGCGTATTATTTCAAGTTTGGACTTAACATTCTTGAATGATAAATAAAGTTTATAGACTATAAATGTAGTAACTCAAACATAGTTCAAATCAATACTAATGCTACCAAAAGAAACTCCATTCAACACTAGGAATGATGATAGTATTGGATATCTTTTTTTTAGTTTCACATTGGTTTCTAATGAAAATGCATAACTTGGTTTTTTTGTAGTGCTTAGTTATGTAATTAATAGTGCTTATTAGCTATACTTGTTTTAGCATGACATATATAAAATATTTAGATTATATTAATTTTTATTATGGCTTATTAATTAATAATATTTGCTTTATGCAATTTATTATCTCTGTTATTGAATATTTTAGTATAATGCTATGACTTACCTCATATTATTGTGTTGGTTTTTTGAAAAATACAATATATAGTTGTGAATACCTAATTTTTGCATGTATTTGGATGATTTTAATTGTTTGTGCATTTTTATTTGCATTCCTTTATTAAAAATACCAAAAATATTTTTTACCTTTTATTGTATATTTTAGTTTTGTATCTTTAAATTATATACACCAAAAAGATTTTTTCTTTTACTAGGACTAAATAAAATAATTAGGGGTTTAAGGAATTTGGCTTTTGTATTTTTAATTAAAATTGAGTCAAATTGGCCCAAAAGTTGAGCCCAATTCGTCCATACCCAGTCCAATTGAGGGTTGGCCAAGTCTTGGTTCAAAACGGCATAGTTTCATGATGAAACTACGTCGTTTCATTAAGTGAAACTAAGACTAAATCTCGTCCATCCATAGCCTTTTGATCCAACGACCCTAATTCATTCTTCATCCCAAATATTTAAACCCCCCAATACCCAAAAAATCGCCCCATTTCCCCTCTTAAATTCCCATCTTCTTCCTTTATCTTCTCTCTCTCGCCTCTTAACCAGACCCCCTCCCCACCGCCGTCTGCCGCCCGCCGGAATTCGCCACCAGCGGCGGCCGTCGTCCAANCAAGTTCAAGTACTTTGGGAAATACATAAGAAATCAGTGAGCACCCATATGCCTTGATTTATTTAGTAGCGTTAGTTCCTTAATGTTCAAATAAAGTATATATGCTCTTGTATATCAAATGGTTGTAGTTTTGAATTTTAAGCAAGTTACATGTACAAACAGTATGTGGATTAACTATCTTTCCTTCATTAAACTCTAGTAACATGATGTTGTTATAGTTTATATCATTTTTTTTTAATTTTTCTTAATAAAAAAAAAAGAGCTTATGTGTTTGTTTGTTTCCCTGGCATGTAATGAGAGTTCTGGCATTATCTGGGAAGGACTAAAATGTTATCATCTTCAATTTAGCTTGAACATTTAGGCTGAAAATTACATGCTTTAAACTGGTAATTGGGCATTTTCTTTCTCCCATGATAATGGGACGAATTTATTAGAGTAACGTGTTTCCCTCATTATCTGGTGAATGACTTACAATTTCAAATTTCATATTAGTTGAGTTGAATGTTTAGTTAACTTCAAATTGTAAACGATAGTGAAAATGCTTATCATTGGACAATGAGATATAAGACGAGTGGTCGTGGGGTTCAATGGAACTAAAAAATAAAATTGACCCATCCCTTGGCCTGAAATACGCTAGGTGCCCAATTTCACTAATGTGGTAGGGATTGCAAATTGGGCACAAGTATACTCTAACCTTGATCATAATTAATTCAAATTTTTCCTTAATAATTAATTTAAACGCTAGGCAATTAGTAGGCGCGCTGTAACTTCACGGAATCGCTTGCGTAGCGTGATGTTTAACATTAAATAAAGTAATTCGACAATGTCATTTCATACTTTTTAGTTTTTTTTTTGTTTTGTTTTTTTTTTTAGTTAATTTTTAATTTAATTAATAATTTGCTAAAATCGCGGATTCGCTTGCGTAGCGCGATAGTTAATTTTTAATTAATTCCTTTAAATGTAGTAACTTTTTTTTCTCAAAGTAATAATATACTAATAATCTTCTTCATAATTGCGGATTCGCTTGCATAGCGCTGTTATGATAAAATTAATAAATTTCGTCTCGATCACGCATTCGCTTGCGTAGCGTGATTATGACAACGTAAATTATCCAAAATTATTTTCCTTGATAAATCTAATAATCAAAAAGTAAAAGTTGACAAGTAAAACACAGAAACTAATAAAGCACAGTTTATTCAGAATTATTTTAAGCCAAGTTTAAGTCAATAAAGCGACCGTGCTAGAACCACGGGACTCGGGAAATGCCTTATACCTTCTCCCAAGTCAACAGAATTCCTTACCCGAACTTTATTTTCACGGACCAATAAAAAGAGAGTCAAATCTTCCTTTGATTAGGGATTCAAATAAAAGGTGACTTGGAACACCCAAAAATTAATTCCAAGTGGTGACTCTGAGTAATAAAATAATTCCTATTTCAAAATTGTCACTTTAATTGGAAAAACTCTTTAACCCACAACAATCCATAATAACATACATCTTTTGGGGGGTAGAAAAGAAAGTGTGACAGCTCTGGCGACTCTGCTGGGGAAACCAGAATTCAAGCTTGTACATGTTGACTTTTTATTTGGCTTCATTAATTTCGTATATATTGTGATTTATTTGTGCCTAATGTGCTACTTGTTCGCTTTTTACGGCTTTGATATAGTTGAACTGTACATATAAACTGTCTTCTCACGCACCCCCTCTGAGTCTTCTTGAAATCAAAATTTGGGTATTTGCTTGACATAGCCCACTTTCTTTGAGATAGCCGAGGTGCTTGTCACCCGGTGAAGGATTTTAGCCACACATGTTTTAGGCGGGGGGCACCACCAGTTAAGCCGGAAAGCAATGCTACCGGTATACTGACCCTCCTCGGCTCGATTTGTCCGCTCTAGTAATCCAGTCTAGATACATTCTACACTGGGATTTAAACCTAGAAGAACAAACCTCATGCCGGATATCCCTAGTAGGTTCGCTTTATTTGCATCACGTGCATTTAACTTAGCGAAACTCGACACAGGGGTCGGGTCCGTATAAGACAGGTATCCTCTTTTAGACCATCATGTCCTCTTTTGTGCTACTTGATTACATCATTTGTAAGGCTTAATTGCATTGTTGAACGGCTTTAGAAAATAGTTAAGCGGAATTTCAAAAAAAAAAAAGAAAAAAAAATACTCTCCTTGTTTAGTACAAATAATCTTTCTTTCTTTTTACTAAGATTTTGTAGTAGTCTGACTTGAGATGTAAAGATTAATTTCATAAAAAGTCAAAAGAGAAAAGTACTCAGTTTCACCGAACTACGCGAGTCTGATTCTCACCGGATGTGAGATACGTAGGTAAATTTCATAAGTTCCGGCTCCCATTTTTTCAAAAATCCAAAAAAAAATCCTTTAATTCATTCTTTAGAAGTCTTTCGTTAGAAATCCCAAATAAAAATTTAAGCCCAAATATATTTTTTTCCATTTTCAAAAGAGAATAAAATCAAAATCCGAAATATATATATTTTTACCTTCTTTTTAGAAGTCTTTTTTCCAAAATTCAATCAAAAAATCAAAATTGAAAAAAAAAAAATTCTTTCTTCTTTAGAAGTCTTTCTTTCAAAAAAAAAAGAAAAACATTTTGAAAAAAACAACTAGAATCAAAAATCAAAAATATTTTCACTCTTTCGAAAATTGAAAAGAAAATTCAAAAAAAAAAAAAAATCTTTAGAAGTATTCCTTTCATGAATTCAAAATAAAAATTCAAATATCCCCAAAGGGTCGTTTTTGTTAAAATAGCCATTTTTAGTTTGTCTATTTCTCATTTTACCATTTTATTTTTATTTTTATTTTTTATTTTTTTGTGCCCATGCTTAGTCGTTTTTACTGAGAAATCCTCTAAGCCTTTCGTGGAAGAATCAAAATACCGATTTTATAATAATAGTCATTTCCTATTTTTTGTGTCTGCTAATTTCAAACATAGTAAATAGATGGAGTCCTAAATGGCCTTTTCCTTTTTTAAAAAAATAAATAAATAAAAAGGAATAATCATAATTTCATATAGCTTAGGAAAGTCCTGACCCTTTTTTATCTTATTCTTAGGTTCACCATGAATTCACCACAAAGAAGCAACCAGAAAAGGGTGAGGGACGAGACACCTCCTATGTTTTTGATAAGAGACAAGACCCCGAGTAGTCTCTGTAATTGGTGGGCTAGTTTTGCGTCATGGGAACAGAATCAAGTATTCNGAGGGACGAGACACCTCCCATGTTTTTGATAAGAGACAAGACCCCGAGTAGTCTCTGTAATTGGTGGGCTAGTTTTGCGACATGGGAACGGAATCAAGTATTCAAGCACCTTAAGTTCCTCACAAACATCATGGGGATTAAGCCTAACAGAGATTTAATCGAGGCTCTAGTAGGTTTTTGGGACCCTCTGAACAATGTCTTCAGGTTCAAAGACTATGTACGTTGGAAGAATTAGGTGGGTTTACCAGATTAGGGAGGGACCTTCGTTGGAAAAAACCTGTTGCTCCAAGAAAAATTGGTGTAAACAACTTTCTGAAAAAGTTATGCCTCCGTCGAATTCCAATAGGTTGCCTGGATGAAGGTTGGGTTCCGCTGGAATATTTCTATGACAGATTCGGGGACGAGAAAGATTTTGAAAACTTCTCGGGCACAGAATTTGTCAACCAATTAAGTTACGACGCATAGAGGGAGTTGAGAGTCTTCGCGTTCATGATATCATTTCTGGGGATCATGGTCTTTCCAGAGCGTGGTGGGCGCATCAGAATTCGTTTAGCTGCGGTGGTCTCGTTCTTGCAAAGTAGCGAGGATCACACCATTCTTCCCATGATTCTGGGAGACATTTTTCGGGCTTTGACCCGCTGCCAAGAGGGTGAATATTACTTCGAGGGATGCAACATTCTACTGCAGATGTGGTTCATAGAGCACCTTTATCATCATCCAATAGTAATAAATTTCAATGACAGTTGGCTGAATTACATCGGATGTCACCCAGAGAGGGCCGCAAGTTGTAATCTTCCAGAGGGGGTGAGGGCTTGGCAGACATTGCTCGGTTCGTTGAGTGTTGATAGAATCACTTGGAACTATTATTGGTTCCCTTCTGCTAGGATCATGCATATGTCGAAGTTTTGTCCGTTCTTCATACCCATGGGTTTCAAAGGTTTCCAACCCTATGCACCCCTACGTGTCATGTGCCAGCTAGGCAGAGAGAAAAAGAGGCCCCCGACTGAGGACATGCGTCCGTTCATATGGGAATTCAAGGCAGAGGAGCCTCCAAGGGAGTCATATGCACAAAAGGTCTGGTTTGGTAGTCGATTTTCTGATTTGGACGAGATGGTAGCTGATCGTGAACGTGGGGAGGTAAGCCTCGCATACCTTGAGTGGTTTCACAACCAGGCTATCCCGGAGCAAAGGCCAGAAAGATCCATATGGCATGCGACTGATTGGGAAGAGGAGATCGAGGCTAGAGTTAGAGAAACCAGAAGGGAAGTAACACTAGAGTTCCAATCCCGTATTGACATTTTACAAGAAGATAAAGGCATTATGGAGACAGCCATGGATACACAACAGGTTGATTTCAAGCGGGAAAAGGCTAAGTGGGAACAAGAGAGGCAAGCACTCAAAGCTCAAATTAGGCAGGAAAAAGTGATCACTACCGCTCAACAACAGGAAAAAAGAGAAGCTCAGTTCAAGGTGGTCCTTGATCATGAGCGCAGAGGTTTTTCTCCGTTAATACAAGGTCTGAGGGATCAGATAGGGGGAGTTGAGTCAATCAAGGAGCGCCATATCGCGGAGTTTGAAATAGAAAGACATCGCTACCAAAGTATGATCAATCGGTTGGAGGGGGAGTCACTGGAAATTCGGCGCCAAAGAGATATGGCCTTGGAGCGCGAGCGCGACGCACTGGATCTATCTGAGACTCATGGTCAACAAAATCAAGAGTTTCACTTGGCTCAGGAACACATTAAGGGAAATATCCTCGAGGTAGCCACATATACCTCCCAAGCTTGCAGGAGTTGTCAGGGAATGACANTGTTTAAACAGTTATCTTTATGTAATTCTTGTTATTGAGTCTTGTATCAAAAAATCAAAATCAATGAAAAAGATTTTGTTTTGGAAAAAATTCAAAAGAAAAAGGAACCAAAAAATGTTTGTATAAAAAATATAAATAAAAAGAAGACAAAAGAGGGTTGTATCCCTGAACTACGTGATGATCTGATTCATGCGGTGACATGATACGTAGGAAACCCCTAAAAGGTTCGATCAAAATGT
>ML412740.1:89342-136656 GCA_005239525.1 Nicotiana knightiana | reverse complement strand
AATTCATCCCCAACGGGTTTTACCAAAACCCTAGACAAAAGAATCTAGCTACTCATGTTATTGAAAATCAAAACTAAAAGAAATTGCATAATGGAAATACAAAGTAATGAATACTAGATGTAGAAATCACTGTTTGCCACTTCTATGGTGTTTTCTTGTTGAATCCGTCTGAATCTCCTTCGTCCCCTTAATTTGTGTTGTTTCGTGTCTATTTATATGTTTAGGGAGAACCCTAACCATGTAGGAGACTTCTATTTTAACCGGGAAACACTTAAACTCGTCAAAACTCGGATTTGGCCGAACTGGGAACCCCGGGCGTTTGGGCTCTAATGCACCCCTAAGGCCAGGGCAGGCCTGGAGTTTGGGCTCTAACGCCCCCCCTAACGCCAGGGGATGCCTGGCCTTATGGGGTAAGCACCCCCCTAACGCCAGGTAGGGTCAGGCTTTAGGGGGCAAACGCCCGGCTATCGCCCGGGTGTCTCCTTTTGCGTATTTTCGATGTATTTGCATCCCTTTAGCTCCGTTTCCATCTCCAATTCACCTACACATAAAATAAACTCTATTAAGAATATAACAAGTGTATTTTATCATTAATGCACCTCAAATGTACGGTATATTACATATTAAACTATGCATTCTAGCCTCGCATCAGACACATGAAGAGGTTTTTCCCCAGGCTTCGAGGCAAGGCAGCACAGCAAGGTCATCAGCCTATGGTTTCAGCACCAGTGTTCTGGCCACCCAGAGGTGGAGGAAAGTTTGGTAGGGGTCATCACAGAGGCGGAGGCCAGGCAGGGGAGTGCAGTCAGCTTCTGTTCAGTCAGGTGGAGGCCAGCCAGCCGGCGCTCCAGCCAGACTCTATGATTTTCTGGCCAGACCAGATGCAGTTATCACAAGTATTATTTTCGTTTGCGGTAGGGAGGCTTAAATATTATTTGATCTAGGTTCTACCTATTCATATGTATCATCTCTGTTTGCTCGTTTTCTGGATGTTCCCCGTGAGTCTTTGGGTAGTCCTGTTTATATGTCCACTCATGTGGGTGCTTCTGTGGTTGTGGACCGGATCTATAGGTCCTGTGTGGTCACATTCTATGGGTTCGATACCAGAGCGACCTCTTTTTACTTGATATGACTAATTTCGAGGTCATCCTGGGCATGGATTGGTTATCTCCTTATCATGCCATCCTAGATTTCCATGCCAAGATTGTTTCTTTAGCCATGCCTGAGTTGCCGAGATTGGAGTGGAGAGGTTCCTCAGTTAGTGCAGCTAGTCGGGTTGTTTCTTTTATGAAGGCTCGACGCATGGTCGAGAAGGGTTGTTTGGATTATCGGTCTTATGTGCGGGACACCACCGTAGAGTCTCCGACGATTGATTCAGTACTAGTGATTCGGGAGTTTGTCGATGTGTTTCCTTCCTTTAGACCTTCCAGGCATGCCACCAAATCGTGATATTGATTTTTGCGTTGACTTAGCCCCAGGAACCCAGCCTATATATATTCCACCATACAATATGGATCTGAAGGAATTGAAAAAATTGAAAGAACAGCTCTAGGAGTTGCTAGCTAAGGGATTTATCAGACCTAGTGTATCACCTTGGGGTGCTCCAGTGTTATTTGTGAAGAAGAAGGATGGGACTATACAGATGTGTATTGACTACCACATGTTGAACAAATTTACCGTCAAGAACAAGTACCTATTGTCGCGCATCGATGATTTGTTTGACCAGTTGCAGGGTACTAGGGTGTTTTCCAAGATTGACTTGAGATCAGGGTACATCAGCTGAGGATTCGAGACTCAGATGTTTCGAAGACTGCCTTCCGTACTAGATATGGTCATTATGAGTTCCTGATGATGTCATTTGGCTTGACTAATGCCCCAGCAATGTTTATGGATTTGATGAACAGGGTGTTCAGGCCTTATATTGATTCTTTTGTCATTGTCTTCATTGATGACATTTTGATGTACTCACCTAGCCTGGGGGAGCACGAGCAGCATTTGACAGTAGTGCTCCAGACCTTGCGAGAACAAATGGTGTATGCTATGTTCTCCAAGTGTGAGTTTTGGTTAGATTCTGTAGCATTCTTGGGGCATGTAGTATCCGGAGAGGGTATCAAGGTGGATCCTAAGAAGATTGAGGCAGTTCAGAGTTGTCCATGTCCCGCTTCAGCGATCGAGATCAGGAGTTTCTTGGGATTGGCAGATTATTATCGTCGGTTTGTGGAGGGCTTTTCATCCATTCCAGCCCCTCTGACTAGATTGACCCATAAGGGTGCCCCATTCCGATGGTCCGACGAGTGTGAGGCGAGTTTCTAGAAGCTCAAGACAGCTTTGACCACAACACCAGTTCTAGTGTTGCCTTTCGGTTCAGGGATGTATACAGTTTATTGCGACGCTTCCCGCATTGGCTTAGGATGTGTATTGATGCAGGAGGGACGAGTTATTGCATATGATTCACGCCAGCTGAAGATTCATGAGAAGAACTACCCCGTGCACGATTTGAAGTTGGTAGTGATTGTTCATGCTCGTAATATTTGGAGGCATTACTTGTATGGAGTGGCTTGTGAGGTTTATATAGACCACCGTAGTTTACAGCACTTTTTCAAGCAAAGGGATCTCAATTTGAGGCAGCGTAAGTGGATGGAGTTACTGAAGGATTATGACATCACCACTCTTTATCATCCCAGTAAGGCGAATGTGGTTACAGACACCTTAAGCAGGAAGGCGGAGAGTATGGGTAGCTTGGCATTCATTTCAGTAGAGGAGAGGCCACTAGCCTTTGACATTGAGTCTTTGGCTAACATACTTGTGAGGCTGGACATTTTAGAGCCCAGCCGAGTTCTTGTGTGTGTTGTTGCTCAGTCTTCATTATTAGGGCATATCAAGGCTCGGCAGTTTGAAGATCCGCACTTGGCAGTTTTCAGAGAGACGGTACTACAGGGTGGTGCCAAGGAGGTTTCTATTGGTGAGGATGGTATTCAGCGGCTTCAGGGTTGCCTATGTGTTCCTAATGTTGATGGCCTGAGGGAGAGGATTCTAGAGGAAGCACACAGTTTGTGGTATTCTATTCACCCAGGTGCTACGAAGATGTATCGTGACCTGAGGCAGCACTATTGGTGGTGGCGGATGAAGAAAGACATAGTGGAGTATGTGGCCAGATGTCTAAATTGCCAACAGGTTAAGTATGAGCACCAGAGGCCAGGAGGCCTACTCCAGCAGATGCCTATACCTGAATGGAAGTTTAATGAGGTTTGGGTTATTGTGGATAGGTTGACTAAGTTGGCACACTTCATTCCAGTAGCCACTACTTATACTTCAGAGAGGTTGGCCCAGATCTACACTCGGGAGATAGTTCGGTTTCACGGTGTTCCCGTGTCAATCATATCAGATAGAGGTCCTCACTTGACCTCGCATTTTTGGAGAGCCATACAGAGTGAGTTGGGCACCCGTGTGGAGCTCAGCACAACATTTCATCCTCATACCGATGGGCAGTCGGAGCGGTCAGTTCAGATATTGGGGGACATGCTCAGGGCATGTGTGATTTACTTTGGAGAACAGTGAGATCAATTCTTTTCCTTGGCCGAGTTTTCTTACAACAACATCTATAAGTCCAGCATTGAAATGGCTCCATTTGAAGCTTTATATGGACGGCGGTGTCGTTCCCCCATTGGGTTGTTTAAGCCTGGCAAGGCTAAGTTATACGGTACCGATTTGGTAAAGGATGCCTTAGAAAAGGTAAAGTTGATTCAGGAGAGGCTTCGCATGACACAGTCCAGACAGAAGAGTTACGCGAATCAGAAGGCGCGTGATGTATCATTTATGGTCGGCGAGAATGTTCTCTTGAAAGTCTCGCCAATGAAGGGTATTATGAGGTTCGGGAAGAAGGGCAAGTTGAGCCCAAGGTTTATAGGCCCATTTGAGTTGTTGAGGCGAGTTGGGAAGGTTGATTATGAGCTTGCTCTACCTCCCAGCTTATCAGGTGTACATCCAGTTTTTCACGTATCTATGCTTCAGAGGTACCACGCCGACTTGTCTCATGTGTTAGACTTCAGTACCATTCAGCTAGACGATAGGTTGGGCTATGAGGAGGAACCACTTGCTATTATTGATAGACAGGAGCACCAGTTGAGGTTTAAGAGGGTTTCCACCGTGAAGGTCCAGCGGAGGGGCCAACCAGTCGAGGAGGCGACTTGGGAGTCCGAGGAGGACATGTGGAGAAGATATTCATACTTGTTCAGCACTCCAGGTATGATTCTAGACCCATTCGAGGATGAACTTTTGTTTAAGAGGTAGAGATAACGACCCGACCGGTCGTTTTGCTTCCTAGAACCCCGTACTCCTAAATAAGACTTCTCGTACTTGCTTTTATTGATTTATCACTTGCGGGAATAGTTGGAATCGGAACACTTGGTTCCTTAAGGTGGTCTTAGAAGGCCAAGTTTGACTTCGGTCAACATTTTGAGTAAACGACGTTAGAATCGGGATTTGAAGGTTCCAATAGGTTCGTATGTTGATTTTGGACTTGGGTGTATGTTCGGAACAGGTTTTGGATGATCCGGGAGCATTTCGGCGCCAAATAGCGAACTAAGATTCTTCAAGTTCTATAATTGAGGTTTGGAACGTGTTTTGAGGATATCGAGGTCCAAACAGAATTTCGAGACCGGTAATAGTTCCGTAATGTCATTTATGACTTGCCCGCAAAATTTGGTATCAATCCGAGTAGTATAAGTACGTTTCAGCACGTTGGAAGTAGATTGAAGAACTTAAAGTTCTTAAGTTTGATCCAAATGGTTTTAGGGCGTAATTCTTAGTTTTTGATGTTATTTCGGTGTTCCAATCGCACGAGCAAGTTCGTATAGTGTTGTTGGACTTGTGTGAGTTTTCGGAGTGGAACCCCGAGGGCTCAGGTGAGATTCGGACGTACGTTAGGAGTGAAAACACTCCAGTTGTTTTGGTGTTCTGGGCTGCTGTTGACGGCCTCGAAAATGTGAGGATTTGTTCACATTTGCGAACTCGCAATTTCGATGACGGCTTCGCGAAATCGAAGAAGCCTGAGCTGGGTAGTGGTCGCATTTGCGAACCCAGCAGAAGAGAGCCCAGGTTCGCATTTGCGATGATATTGTCGCATTTGTGACTTCGCATTTGCGATGATATTGTCGCATTTGCGACTTCGCACTTGCGACTTCGCATTTGCGAACCAGGCCTGGACACAGCTTTTAAAAATGGGACTTAGCCCCTTTATTTCATTTCACTTCTACACTTAGGCGATTTTCAAATCTTTTGGGAGGAGTCTTTCACCTAACACTTTGAGGTAAGTAATTTCTATACAACATGAGTTAAATACATAGATTATGGGTAGATTAACATGCAAATATTAGTGAAAATCAAGAGTTCAGATGAAAACTTTTGATAAAATGGATTTTTACCACGAAAATTGTTATGGAATCTAGTAAAATCACATATTCTTAATCCTAAGGTTATGGGTAATAATTCTCTTTAAAAATTTCCGGAATCCGGGCACGTGGGCCCGGAGTGGATTTTAGGAATCTTGTGATTTGGGATGGGAAATCACTCTAATAGTGGAAGTATGATCTTTTGAGCCTATATTGACTAGTTTTTACCCTATATGAATAGTTTTGGATCGTTTGGCTCCGATTTGAGGGCGTGAACGCATTCTTGAGTTTGGGAGTAAGCCTTGGGATAAGGTAAGTCTCATTTCTAACCTTGTAAGAGAGAAATCTCCCCATAGGTGAACTTATATGATATATGATTAAATTGTGGGGGACTACATACGCACGAGGTGAAGAGAGTCCGTACGTGGTGAGTATTCTTGTTATGTCCGGGTAGTTTAGGTGCACACCATGCTTTGTGAATAATGTTTATTTACTTCATGCGCTAATTGTATTGAGTGAAATTTATTTCAAGATCCTAAAAATTTGAAAGTTTCAAGTAAATTATTATTTTTTAAATGAATTGAGGAAGGAGAGAAATATATTATGGTTATATTTGACCGCTTCGCAATTATATTCCGCGAGCGGAGTGATTCCTTCCAATACTCTCATGGGAGCGGGTCGTTCGCCTCGGCAGGTTAATAGATGCATCTATGGTTCGCGTCGTTCGACCCTTCAACAGTGCACATTTATTATTTTGTTGGATCGGGCCGTACGTCCTCCGCAATATATGTGCATGCTATCTGTTTGGAAATTTCCCTTGATTTTTAGATGGTTTAAATGCCCTGGAATATAAATTGTCAAATGAAATGACAAGGATTTACGTATTTTTATAATTATAGAAAAGCTTGTGGTTTCCTGTTATTTTTCTGCTATTTAGCCTTGATATCCTTGCTTAGTCACATGCTTAAGTATATTGTTTGGCCCTAGTAAGTGTCAAGTTGACCCCTCTTCACTACTTCTTCGAGGTTAAACTAGATACTTACTGGGTACATAATGTTTATGTACTCATGCTACGCTTCTCTACTTAATTGTACAGGTTCTGAGGCAGGTGCATCTGGTTAACAGTCCGGAGCACGTTCTTGATTTCTGAGGCAGAGGTTCCACGGTGAGATGCTTCTCTTGATGCCGTTCAGCAGCACGTTGGAGTTCTTTCCCTTTTGCTTATTTTGTCTATTATATTTCAGACAGTAGGGGAGATGTATTCTTTTGTTCATTCTACTAGATGCCCGTATACTTGTGACACTAGTTCCTGGCACACACATTGGTAGACCATTCTTTTGGGAATGTAATTATGTAAATCCGGCTTCTTTTGATCATTTCAATTAAATTTGCCTTTGATATTTGTTATTTTCACATGCTTAGTGAATGAAATTTAGGTATGGTTAGAAATGGGTCTTATAAATTAAATGGGACTCACTAGATGAACTGTGTTGGCTAGCATCGGTGTTGGGCGCCATCACGACCTAGATTAGAATTTGAGTCGTGACACTAATATTAATTGTCGAGTGAATTTGGTAAAAGAACCATAAACCTAACATGACATTAATACTATTAAACCGGCCCTTTGATAAAATATAATATTAAAACCTAACGTAACATTCATTGCTGGAAAATTTAATTTTGGTTTTTCTAGTTTGTGTCAATATTTACAATTTTATACAACATAAAATGCATTTACGAAGGGCAAAAAACACGAACAACATTTTGTTAAGGGCCTTCGTACTTTTAATATAACTAGTTATAGTGTACGTGCGATGCATGTGTATTCTGCATTTATTAATAAAAAATATATGGGGTAAAGAATAAGAAAGAATTATGCGTATAGAAACTGACGTCAAGACAAATGCAACATTCATTTAAATAAAAATAAATGTGTAACGACATGTCCGGTCATTTTGAGCTCTAGCGCATCGTTCGGCGGTTTGAGGCCTTGAGTAGCTTCACTTCAGGCATTATGACATGTACGCGTAGTCGGAATTGAATTTTGAGAAGTTCGCAGTTGATTTCGAAAGAAAAAAAATCTCATTTCAGAAGCTTTAAGTTGAAAAATTGACTAAGGTGTGGTTTTTGCGTAAATGACATCGGAATCAGGATTTGAAGGTTCCAACAAGTTCGTATAATGATTTTGGACTTGGGCGTATGTTCGGATCGGGTTTGGGAAGACCCGGGAGCGTTTCGACGCCTATTGTAGAAAGTTGATACTTTGGAAGAATTTCATGAATCTGGGTTGAAGTGCATTTCAATGTTATCGGTGTCTGTTTGGGATTCAGAGCCTGAGAATAGCTTTGTATGGTGATTTTGGTCTTAGGAGCGCGTCCGGATGTGGATTTGGAGGTCCGTAGGTCGTTTTGGGGTCATTTGACGAAAGTTGGAATTTGAAGGTTCTTGGGGAGTTGGACAGGGAGTGGAATTTTTTATATCGGGGTCGGATTCTGATTCCGGAAGTTGGAGTAAGTCCGTGATATCGAATGTGACTTGTGTGCAAAATTTGAAGTCAATCGGACGTGATTTGATAGGTTCCGACATCGAATGTAGAAGTTTGAAGTTCTAAAGTTCATTAAGGTTGAATTGGGGTGCGATTCATGATTTCGATGTAGTTTGAGGTGATTTGAGGTCTCGAGCACGTCCGTGTTATGCTATGGGACTGGTTTGTGTGATTGGACGGAGCCCCGGGGGCCTCGGGTGTGTTTTGTGAGTGGTTTCGGATCATTTTGGGCGATTTTACTATAGCTGATGCCGGTGTCTGGTGTTGTCCTTCGCGTTCTTGAGGATCCTCTCACGTTCACAAAGAAGGATTCGGCTTCAGGGACTTTGTTCTTCATGTTCGCGAAGAGATCCTCGCGTTTGCGAAGAAGAAAATCTCGGTGACGCAGGTCTGACTTTGGAGGCCCATATCTCCCAATCTATAAGGAATTTGAAGATGATCCAAAAAATAAAGTTGTAGCACTTTGTGTCTAGTTCAGAAAAGTAAATCATTTAGCATTTGGATTTGTGTACAAAAAGTTATGGCTGGCACACTACAGACTGTCCGAGAAGATGAAGAAGAAACTTGTGTTGCACATGGCTGACTTTGGCAGCTTATATCTAAATATTTATAAGGAATTGGGAGATGACCAAAACATAAAAGTTATATATCTTGGTGTCTAGTTTTAAAAATATTAAACCATTTATCATTTGGAGTTTTGTAAAAAAAATTATGACCATTATACTAGAGGCTATCTGAGAAGAGTTTGGAAATGGCTTTTGAAAATTTTTTAAGGATTGCCTGGGCAGTGTATAAGTTTGCAAAAAAGGGTTTGGCTCATTTCATCTCATTCCTTCATGGGAACCGACCTAGGAGCAATTTTGGAGCTCTGTATTCATCATCCATGTCAAGGTAAGTGATTCCTACATATTGCAAGCTATATACTTGGTGTATATATATTAACATGAAAATTCATGGAAAATTAGTGAAAACTTGGTTTTTGGTAGAAAACTAGAAATTGGTATTTTTAAATTTTGACCATGAAACTGGACATGGAATTTGGAATAAATTATATATTTGAGTTCGAGGTGTTATGGTTAAAGTTTATCTTCGAAAATTTCCGGAATCCAAGCACGTGGGCCCGGGGGTGAACTTTAGGGATTCTTCAAATTGGGTTAGAAAATCACCTTAATGGTTAGGATATGAACTCTTGAGCATGTATTGACTATTTTCTATATCATATGACTAGCTTTGGGTTGTTTGGCTCCGAGTTGAGGATTGAAAGCATAATTTTGGACCGAAAAGTGAGCTTCGGAGCGAGGTAATTCTCCTTTATAACCTTGTAAGATGGAATTAACCAGATAGGTGAATTAAATTATTATGTGCTTCTATTTATGGGGTCTACGTGCACGAGGTGACGAGAGTCCGTACATAGCTACTACTTATGCCTATGTCCGGGTAGCTTTAGGCTTACATCATGCCTTGTTCATATTATTATTGATTCATGTTTATTGTTTGCCTTGAGAAGGAGCGGGATTGAGTATGCTTATTAAATACTTTTTAAAGGAGTTGAAATTGTTATAAAAACGGGTATCTTGAAATTTTTCATGGAAACTTCATATTTTGAAAAGAATGGAAGAATGCTTTAATAACTTGAGAAATCTATATTTTTACCGCGTCGCATGTATGCTTCGCGAGCGGTGGTAATTCTTTTAAATCTATATTTTTACCGCATCGCATGTATGATTCGCGAGCGAGGGTAATTCTTTTAAACTATATTTTACCGCGTCACAGGTATGATTCGCGAGCGGGGTATTTCTTTAGATTTATGTTTGATCGCGTCGCATGGATGATTCGCAAGCGTGGTAATAGATGCATTATGGTTCCCTCGGCAGTGCACATTTTACATTTATGTTGGATCGGGCCGAACGTCCTAGGTGGTATTTCTGTGTGATAGTAGGACTGGAAGTCCGTTTTGTAATTGATATAAATTCATTGTTTGTGTGATTTCATGTTTTAAAGGATGTAAGTGATTTAAGATCTCAATTATGGGGAAGACTTGTCCAGATTATTTCTTTTTCTGATTCCTATGTTGTATATCATGCTTAATTAGAAGTTCATACTATCATGTTATTGGACCACTAGTAAGTGTCGAAGTCGACCTCTCGTAACTACTTCTTCGAGGTTAGACGGGATACTTATTGGGTACGCGTTATTTTCGTACTCATACTACACTTGTTGTACATTTTGATGTACAGGTACATGTATGGATAGTGGCCTTGTGAGCGCAGCGGCGTGATTGATACGGGGACTTAGGTGAGCTGCATCTTGTGAGACGATCCGCATCCGGCAGAGTCTCCTTCAGAGTACTTGTACTTTCTTTTCTGTCCAATTTGTATTCCGGACGGTTATAGTATTTTATTTTACTTCCTAGTAAATGCTCATGCACTTGTCACACCGGGTTTTGGGATGATTACGGGTTATTCAGTATTGAAATTGTTAAGAACATTATTATTTATTCTGTTAAGTCCACCCTTTACTATTAAATTGAAGAAAAATCATGATTTCAAAAATACTAAAACGAGAACTAAATGGATCATTTATTGTTGGCTTTCCTGACAGTGGTATCCGGCGCCATAACGACCTTAATGGAGTTTTGGGTCGTGACAACATGGTATCAGAGCACTAGATTCACTTAGGTCTCACGAGTCATGAGCGAGTCTAGTAGAGTCTTGCGGATCGGTACAGATGTGTCTGTACTTATCTTCGAGAGGCTACGGGGCTGTTAGGAGCACTTCCCTTCTTAGTTATTCATCGTGCGATTTGATTCCTTTGAGGATTATGCCTTTATTTCTTTCCTATTCAATCTTATGCGACGTGAAACGCTTGTTATAAATTGGGAATTGAATAATTGTAATGGTACTATATATGTGGTGCAGGATGTTTCTCCCTGCGTATTTTGATTGGGCTATTGTCGTCGCCTTGCGGAAGGTCATT
Organism: Nicotiana knightiana; assembly: GCA_005239525.1. NCBI lineage: Eukaryota > Viridiplantae > Streptophyta > Magnoliopsida > Solanales > Solanaceae > Nicotiana > Nicotiana knightiana. Next base: position 125,745 of record ML412740.1, on the reverse strand, counting down.
CTATCGTTTCAGCTCAGTATCAGTATTACCTAAAGTTTTGAGATTTGGCATTGATTGTTATGACGATTCGTGCGTTGCTATCACACAGTGTGGTGTAATGGTAGGATTCTCGCGTCAAAGAAGTGAATGACTTGGAAGGATGTCTACTCAGTGCAAGATTCAGAGATTCGATATTTTATTTCCGGCGGTGGAAAGGAAACCGGACTATGAGTTTTCAGGTTGGGTTGATGGAGTAACGATACTTGGTATTTTCGAGCGTAGTGGAATCTTCATCTGTGATGTGGTTTCTTCATCCTTGATTGAATATAAAATGTTAAGTTCGGCGGTGTTATGGTTTTCTTCAATTCGCTTTTGGAACAGAGTATTGTGAAAGGTGCGGGGGAAGCGTATGTCAGAGTTCGCAATGTGCGGTGGTTTAGGATCGAATCGGCGTTCCTATTGTTGATGTCAAGAGGAAGATGATCTTCTAAGAGTTTTAGAGTTGGTAGTAACTCATTGTTTTGGGCGTTACAGAGATAGATTTAGAATTAGGGCAACAACTGGGCAGTGAAGGATGAGGAAGGACATGTGGGAGGTGTCTTGCGGTGGTTAAATTTCTAGAAGGTCGGGTGTAAGAAGCAGAAGTCGAGTGGTCACTTAAAGGAGAGGGTTTGACCAATGTGGGAGAGTGGCAGAGTGGCATATGGGTTCTGTGGTAGGATAGTGCACGCCTTGAGGAAAGTTAGAGTGTTTAGGATTCATGGTGGATAGTGACTAGGTCTACGGGCGTAATTGTAGAATATTGGCTGCTATGCAGAGGAAGGTTGGATACGACGAAAAAGGATTTGCTTGACATGAAGAACGATACAACATGACCTTGGGTTGGAATGTAATGTTGCACCTTTAGTTGATGTCCATGAGGAGTGAGCGGACTTGTACAACTGGTGAATGAGCACGAGCTCAGGATGGTTTAAGGACTTCATGGTAAGAGTACTCAGTGCAGCGTCGTTGGAAAATGTTGGCATGTAATATTCACATGTGGCTTATCTCTAGTGAGGGGGTTAGTGGTATTATGGTTTTGAAGAAGCTTCTACAAAGGATTCTACTGACTATCTAGGAAAAGTTCGAATATGTGCACGTGGCTAGTGATTCAGGGTGTTCATGAAGTGTTTGACATAAATGTTTCGAGAAAATTCAGCGGGTTGATTGTGAAAGATCATGTAAATGGGGGGATAAGGAATCTTGGGGGTTCGAGAGTTATGCAATGGTAGATTCAAGCTAAGTGAGAGAGCCCCACTGCCTACGATTGGATTGTGTGGCTATCTACTTGCGAGGTTTATGGTTAACGGCATATTGATAGGTTATAACGACCAAGGGAAGAAAACATCAGTGGAAATTTGAGCAAAGGATGTGGGGAATGTGGGCTATAGTTGGCCTTATCAATTTATGTTCTCGCTTTGGGAGGACTCAGGATTTTTTCTTCGTGTAGAGGCGATTTACAAGAAAGATGATTCGGCCAGGTGTCTCTTTGATAGGGTGTTCATGTGCTAGCAGGTCCTTGGAGTTGATTATAATTGGGACCGAGTCAGAGTGGGTGACCCTCAACAACGGTCCTAGTGGATTCAAAAGTTAAAGTGCGGTGCCTAAGGATTTCGAGTCCGTAGTATGGTTTAGTATCGAGCTTTTGCAGCAGATTATGAAAAGGGGCTTGGAGTATTTTATGTTGTCTTCGGTATGCGATGTAGCATTGGAGGAATAGGAGAAAATAACTTCGAATTCATAGAGGAATTATCAGAATGGGTGTACCCTATTAGTGATTCAGGAGTTATGATGAATTCTTATAATCTTGAGTATTGGCATGATTAGTTGTAGTGGATAGCATGATAATTGGAAGTCGAGGATCAAGGTTGCGGTTCGGTTTTGACAAGAATAGCACGAGCACGGGTGAGCAAGAAAGGATTCAGATGGTTAGAGTAAGCTGGTATTGTCTTTAGCGTCACTTGAGATCGGTGTCCTACGTAAAAGGCCTTGCATACTGATTACGGATTCTTGATTTGCTTTACAACATTAATGTGGCCGGTGGTATGGATGTGCATACTTGTTACCTGGTCCAGAAGGTCGTGGGAGCGTACCCCACGGGAAGATTGTATAAGTGTGACATATAGTCACTTAACTGATTAGAGATTTAAGACCAAGTATGGAGATTATGGTACTATCATTAATGTGAGGGTTTAGGCCTCGAAGGAGCTCTATTCGTTGGGTTGCGGACTATGAATGTTTGTGCCGGATTGACGGTTGTTCTTGCGTGTCATGGAAGAAAAAGGGTTAGTGTAGATCCTTGAAAGGTTATTAGTCCTGTGCGGTACGGTCAGAATCAACTTGAGGTATGTGAGTGGATCTAAATGTGAATGCGGGCTCTATATCAGGCCAGATGTTTTTATTTCAGCTTAGCGCTATTTAAGGGGGAATCTTCGAGCTCTGGATGTTATTTGTATCGTCAGCTATCTGGTGGAATCTATATTATGCAAGGTGGGTTGTGTGGTGGTTTGATTATTCGCACTCGTATTGAGACCCCCCGTGTAATTTGTGGTGTTGTGAGAGCGGCATGGCTCTCGAGATACAGGTCATTTATCGCACCGTAGTTTAGCTTGAGTTTTGTAGCATATGGCGATATCCGTCTCCCCAAGATTTGTATTATGCACTTCGCGTGCTTGTAGTCGATATTCGGGTATTTTGTAGTTATGAGCATTTTACCTCGGTAAATATTTTCTTATAGATTATTATGTGTGGATTGGGTGGCATGCTTCCATGGGTACACTGTTTGGATCGGGTGGCATGCCGCCACAGGTATCATGGTTGGATCAGGTTGTACGCCGCAATAGTGCGTCGTTGAGTACAATCCCCTATACCTAATCTTGTGTGTTTTGTTTCTCAATTTCTATGGAAGGTTTATAACATCTTTTCGGTTCTTTAATCAGTCACGTGGGTTGAGTAGTTCTCTCCAAAGTTCATTTTCCTTATGTATCACATTCGAGTTTGTAGCTTGTTGGCACACTGTGGCATCATATGAGACTTTTGGCAGTGTCTGAGGTGGCTTATTGCCTGAGCATCTTGTACTGGGTGAGACGATATTTTTAGACCTGGGATCAGTGTGATCGGGTTTATATGCGGCATATTTGAGAGCAAGTATCTTCATTTGGTTCATGGTGAGGTAATGGTTCTTATCAGGAGGAGATAATGATTTGTTGAATCGACAGTTGGTTATGAATTTCTATACCTCTTCTGTCATGGCAGTATTGCAAGAGTTGGAATAAGACTTATATGTGTCATGGGATGTGTTGTGGGCATCGGATTCGTGGAGTTGTGGCTATTATTGCCAGAGGGTGTTATTATGGTCAGGTGAATTATGCAGTGCATGGTGTGAATTCAGAACAGGTATACAATCATATATTGGTACATCGTGTAGTGATGGATACGGTGTTCGTATGTTGGAAACAGACCTGGTAGCGAATTTCAGATGTTGGAATTTGGCGCTAAGGCTTATTTGACCAGGTAAAAGAGAGGATTTTCAGGTTTTCTCGAGCTAATGTTCTCAACTGGGTTGTGGTAGCACGGGTAGGTGCACGAGGTGTTAAACAATGATTTCGGACAACTCTAGAGCAGTTCTTAACACGTACGAGGACGAACGTATGTTTAAGTGGGAGAGAATGTAACGACCCGACCAGTCGTTTTGAGTTCTAGCGCGTCGTTCAGCGGTTTGAGGCCTTGAGCAGCTTCACTTCAGGCATTATGACATGTACGCGTAGTCGGAATTTAATTTCGGGAAGTTCGGAGTTTATTTTGAAAGAAAAAATTCTCATTTCGGAAGCTTTAAGTTGAAAAATTGACTAAGGTGTGGTTTTTGCGTAAACGACCTCGAAATTGGGATTTGAAGGTTCCAACAGGTTCGTATGATGATTTTGGACTTGGGCGTATGTTTGTATTGGGTTTTGGAAGACCCGGGAGCGTTTCGGCACCTATTGTAGAAAGTTGATACTTTGGAAGAATTTCATGAATTTGGGTTGAAGTGAATTTCAATGTTATTGGTCTCCTTTTGGGATCCGAGCCTGGGAATAGCTTCGTATGGTGATTTTGGTCTTAGGAGCGCGTCCGAATGTGGATTTGGAGGTTCGTAGGTCATTTTGAGGTCATTTGGCGAAACTTGGAATTTGAAGGTTCTTGGGGAGTTGGACCAGGAGTGGACTTTTTGACATCAGGGTCGGATTCTGATTCCGGAAGTTGGAGTGGGTCCGTAATATCGAATGTGACTTGTGTGCAAAATTTAAGGTCAATCGGACATGATTTGATAGATTTCGACATCAAATGTAGAAGTTTGAAGTTCTAAAGTGAATTAAGCTTGAATTGGTGTACGATTCATGATTTCGATGTTGTTTGAGGTTATTTGAGGTCTCGAGCAGGTCCGTGTTATGTTATGGGACTGGTTTGTGTGATTGGACGGGGGCTCGGGGGCCTCGGGTGTGTTTCAGAGTGGTTTCGGATCATTTAGGACAATTTTGCTATAGCTGATGCTGGTGTTTGGTAATGTTCTTCGCGTTCGTGAGGATTTTCTCGCGTTCGTGAAGAAGGATTTGGCTTCAGGGACTTTGTTCTTCGCGTTCGCGAAGAGATCCTCGCGTTCGCGCAGAAGAAAAATTATATTACGCAAGTCTGACTTCGGAGGCTCATATACCCCAATCTATAAGAAATTTGAAGATGATATATAAATGAAAGTTGTAACCCTTTGTGTCTAGTTTTCAGAAAAGTAAACCCATTAGAATTTTGATTTGTGTACAAAAAGTTATGGCAGGTATACTACAGACTGTCCGGGAAGATGAAGAAGAAATTTGTGTTGCATAGGGCTGACTTTGGCAGCTTATATCTCAAAATTTATAAAGAATTGGGAGATGAACAAAACATAAAATTTGTATATATTAGTGTCTAGTTTACAAAATATTAAACCATTTGACATTTGAAGGTCTGTACGAAAATTTATGGCTATTATACTAGAGGCTGTCTGAGAAGAGCTTGGAAATGGCTTTTGAGAATTTTTGTTCAATGCGAACGCGATGGGGGCTCACAAATGCAAAGAAGGATCGCTTGGGCAGTGTATAAGTTTGCAAAAATGGGTTTGGCTCATTTCATCTCATTTCCTCCATAGGAGCCGACCAAGGAGCACTTTTGGAGCTCGATATTCATCATCCATTTCAAGGTAAATGATTCCCATATATTGCAAGATATTATTTATTCTGTTAAGTCCACCTTTTACTATTAAATTGAAGAAAAATCATAATTTCAAAAATACTAAAACGAGAACTAAATTGATCATTTATTGTTGGCTTGCCTGAAAGTGGTGTCTGGCGTCATCACGACCTTAATGAATTTTTGGGTCGTGGCACAATAAATGTTATTACACTGACAAAAATAGTTGAATTTCAAGTAATCTGTAACCTATAAAACTTAAAATTTAGGTGTGTTAGTTATAATATTGTAATTATAAGTATTCCATTATATGAAATAATAATATGTTATGTTTCTATATCAGACCTTACATACTTTGTGGATGATGTTCTTGGTATTTGGTGTATCAGTCTTATTAAAGATTTTATTAACAAAAATTTGGGTGTAAATGTATAAAAATACTAATTAGTGGACATCAAGCCCCCGTATTAGTCGAAAACATCAACAACACCCAGCACTACATGCTGCTAAGATCTGAAGCTAGTTTAATAGGATAGAAATTGAACCTTTTCAGCCAATTGAAAAGCTTTCACTTCAAAACTCCTCTACAATGCACATGATAAACAATTTGCTTTACGATGAAGCAAAAGTCATTCTTTGTATTTTGGAATACCCTTTAATTCCTCTTGCACCAAACGTATACACCACGACAGTCATAGCGGTTCTAATCAGTTCATCCCCAGAAGATTTTTTTTTAACACACTCCTCATAAGACTAATGCCGACATCAAAATGATTGTACTAAATATCTTGGACATCTAATCTAAACCATAGACATTTTACCAATTTTTCTTCATAAAGTTTCTACACGTGAGAATTTGTTTCTTTATTCACATACTTAACAAATAGGTACTTTAATAACGATAACTATTGACATGTGTCAGTTTCACTTAGACGTCTCGTCTCCAACTATCACACATCGTCTTAATTACCTGTAAATCATATTCATATAAGTATGTTATTATTGAGGTCCAAATATGTCCTTGTACTATACGAAATTGAGCATATTTTCCCTTTGTTAATACTTTAGCCCATATATGCTCTTATCGTCATATAATTGTTCATATCTGCCCTTTTTGAAGTATTAACGAAGGACAAATGTGTTCAATTTCATATAGTATAAGAGCATATTTGAATGTTTTCCGTAAAAAAAATACATACACTCCATAAGAGTGTGTTCTCTGCTTGACAATAGAATATTACTCAGACATATTTATGAAATACTTCATCTATGTGCGTACAAAAAGTCTAGGAGAAGAAGAACGAAAAGCATTTTGATTTTTTGTTTAAGGTTGGCTTGTTTTAACATAATTAATGAAGGATAGGGATTCACTACAATTTAAATTTTTTAATGTAATAATAACTTCAAAGCAGAAAAAAAAAAAAGTTAATTAGCTACAAATTAAATGTATTAATGTAATAGTAACTTCAAACCAAAAAAAAAAAGTTACTTAACGAACTTACAAAGAAAAATCTCTAAGTAATTGACATTTTAAACAGATTCAAAATTTTAAAAGTCATAACACAACAAATCAATAGGATGCTGAAATTCAAATATTACGGCGCTACTTGATTATGTAAAACCAGCTGCTATTAGATTTGTAGGAAATGCACATTTATATTAGTAGAAGTACAAATTAATAACTTAACTAAAAGAACAAAATAATCAAAAGAATTCTGAAAATAGACTATAAATTTCTTTAAAAGAGTAGTAGAAACATATCAAGATCGGATGATAAATATATATGGCATAAGCAACAAACTTATCAAACTAAAAATAGAGAGATTATTGTCGATAATCTTCCACATCTAGATATGCTTCTAGCAGCATTATCCTTTGATTATATTGGCCATCAGATGATGTGATGACCCAAAGGGTCATCTTATGATTTAAGACTCTATTCTGGCTCGTTAGCTTTAAAATATTATTTTTATTCACCTCAATTTGCGTGTTCAGTCCAGGCATGAATCCGGAAAGCCTTTATGTGAAAATATATGAAATAATAATTTCTGAGAGTTAAAAATTTGATTTTTAGTTGACTTTGGTCAATGTTTTGAATAAACGGACCCGGACCCGTGTTCCGATGGTCCCAAAAGGTCTGTATTAAAACATGGGACTTGGGCGTATGCCCGGAATCGAATTCTGAGGTCCCTAGCTCGAGAAATGAATTTTTGATGAAAATTGTTAAACTAAAATTTAAAGGAATTGAAGAAATTGACTAATGTTTGAACTCGTTGGCATCGGGCCCGTATTTTGGTTCCGGAGCCAGGTACAGGCCTATTATAACATACATGTCATGTCTGTGAAATTTGGTGGAAATCGGAGTTTATTTGACGTGATTCAGACGTCCGGTTGAGAAGATAGTAATTTTGAAGTGTTCTTGAGAAATTCATGAGTTTTGATGCTAAATCCGTAGTTTAAGGTGTTATTTTAGCGATTTTATCGCACGAGCAAGTTCGTAAGATATTTTAGACTTGTGTGCATATTTGGTTTGGAGCCCCGAGGGCTCGGGTGAGTTTCGGGTAGGCTTCGGGATGTTTTGAACTTAGAGAAATCTGATGTTTTGATGTTGCTGGTGCGCAGAAATTTTGTGCTTCGCGATCGTGAAGCCTCTCACATGATCGCGAAGTGTAACCAGGCTGAGGAAGAAATCCTTCTTCGCGAACACGAAGTACTAGTCGCGAACGTGAAGCACTGGGGGGTGGTACCCTTCACGAACGCGACCAGCCTTCCGCGAACGCGATGAGTTATGGGACCTGGGGGAGGGGAGTCTCGTCTTCTACGCAAATGTGGCCACCGGGTCGCGAACGCAATGGCTTAGGGGGGAAATGACTTTCGCGAACGCGTGGAATGACTCGCGAACGCGAAGGCCAATAGGGCCAAAGCATCGCGAACGCGAAGAAGACCTGCCCAGCGATTTAAAATAGAACCTAAAAACGGGAATTTGCCCATTCTTTCATATTTTCAAAACCAAGAAGGCTTAGAGGCGATTTTCAAGAGACAAGTTCTTCCCCAAAGTGTTGATAAATGATTCTTAACTACTTTCTTCCAATTACCCATTGTTTTTCATCAATTTACAACTAAAAATCTAGCGTTTTCATGGTAGAAATTGGGGGTTTGGATAGAATTAAGGAATTTTGTATAATTGGAATTTAGATCTCGAATTGAGGTCGGATTTTGAAACTAATTACATATTCGGACTCGGGGGTGAACGGATAAACGGATTTTGGTCCGAACCTCGAGTTTGGACCAAGCGGGCCTAGGGTCGATTTTTAACCTTTTTTGGGAAAATTTAGGAAAACCATGACTATGCATTAAAGTTAATTCTTTTAGCAATACTTAATGATATTGAACTACTTATGATTAGATACGAGTGGGTTGGAGGTGAATCCTAAAGGAAAAGTTGTGCTTGAGCAGTGAGTGGCCTGCGAAATCGAGGTAAGTGTTGTGCCTAACCTTAGCTTGAGGGAATAGGTATTCTGTGATTACTTGCTACGTGTTTTTTTGCTGAAAGCGATGTATAGGTGAGGTGACGAGTACCTATACGTTGTAGTCAAGTTATAACATGTGAGTGAAAGTCCATTCTTGTTATTCTTGTAATCTTAAAGTCTATTATCCACGCTTATTGTTGCTATTGAACTGTTGGGAGAATTGCATCCGGTTCCACCGAGATGGATAACATTGTGAACATTGATTCGAGGTTGAGACGTTAAATTGCGAAGGTAATTAAGACGAAATACTGATTTCTTGTGAAAATTTCTCTTCATATGTTGTTAATGATTCTGTGATTGGTGAGGAAGAGTGTAAAGCACGAAGGGTGATGCCGTGCATAATTTATTTTATATGGTGAGGAAGAGTATAAAGCACGAGAGTGATATCGTGCATAATTTATTTTATATGGTGAGGAAGAGTGTAAAGCACGAAGGGTGATGTCGTGCATGGTTTATTTATATTGTGAGGAAGAGTGTAAAGCATGAAGGGTGATGCTGTGCATGACTTATTTATATTGTGAGGTTGAGTGTAAAAGCACGAAGGGTGATGACGTGCATTCTTATTTATAATCTGGTGAGGATGAGAGTAAAAGAACGAAGGGTGATGTCGTACATTACTATTTGTCATTTGGTGAGGCTCAGAGTAAAAGCACGAAGGGTGATGTCGTGCAGATTTTCTTCCTATTTTAGTTGCTTAATTTGGTTATTTGTTAATCACTGTTTATTTCTGTCATTCTTGTTTTTCTCACTCCTTATGTTGAAATTTCTCACTGTATGTCCCCTTCCTATTAATTGTTGTTTTAACTCTTTATTTGTTGTTATTTCCAATAGTATGATTATATTTGTCCAAGTTTTTATGTGGTGTCATGTCCTAGCCTCGTCACTACTTCGCCCAGGTTAGGCTCGACACTTACCAGTACATGGGGTCGGTTGTACTTGTCACGACCCAAATTTTACTCTAGGTCGCGATGGCGCCCAACACCGATGTTAGACAAGCCAACACAATTCATCTAGTGAGTGCCATTTATTTTATTAAAAACCTTTTCAATAATATCTTAACTTAAATCACTAAGCATTTGAAAATAGCAAATGACAAAGGCAAATTAGATTGCAAAGATCAAAAGAGGTCAAATTTAAATAAGTACATCCCTAAAAGAATAGTCCACTAATGTGTGTGCCCGGAACTAGTGTCACAAGTATATGGGCATCTAGTAGAATAAACAAAAGAATACACCTACTCTACTGTCTGAAATAGAATAGACAAAATAAGCAAAAGAAAAGACTCCAACGCGCTGCTGAACGACATCAGGATAAGCAGCTCATCGTGGAATCTCTGCCTCTATATTAAGAACGCGCTCCGGACTGGTAACCAGATGCACCTGCCTCAGAACCTGTACAATTAAGTACAGATTCGTAGCATGAGTACATAAACATTATGTACCCAGTAAGTATCCAGTCTAATCTCAAAAAGGTAGTGACGAGGGGTCGACTTGACACTTACTAGGGCCAAACAATTTATTTAAATATAAGGCTAAGCATGAATATCAAGGATAAATGACAAATAATTACAAGAAATGACAAGTCTTTCCACAATGGAATTCATGTTTCAATTTCTATCATTCCGGTTGACAATTTATATCCAGGGCATTTAAACAGTCTAAAAATCACGGAAAAGTGCCAAGCAGATAGCATGCATATATAATGCACGTACGGCCCAATCCAACAAGATAATAAATGTGCACTGTCGAAGGATCGAACGGCGCGAATATAATGCATCTATTAACCTGCCTAGGCGAACGGCCCGCTCCCATGAGAGTATTGGAAGGAATCACTCCGCTCGCGGAATATAATTGTGAAGCGGTCACACATAAATATAATATATTTTTAATCAATTTCTTTTAAGATAATAATTTACTTGAAGCTTTCAAATTCTTAAGATCTTGAAATAAATTCCAATCAATACAATTAGCGCATGAAATAAATAAACAGTATTAACAAAGCATGGTATAAACCTAAACTAGCCGGACATAACAAGAATAGTCACCACATACGGACCCTCGTCACCTCGTGTGTACGTAGTCCCCCACAATTTGTAGCACAAAGTTAATTACTTCACCTATGGGGACAATTCCCTCTTACAAGGTTATAAAAGAGACTTACCTCGTTTCGAGCCTACTTCCAACTCAAGAATGCTCTTAAACCCTCAAACCGGAGCCGCACAATCCGAAACTATTCAAATAGCATAAAAATCAATAATTATAGGCTTACAAGTTCATATTCTAGTTATTAAAGTGATTATCCAACCCCAAAGGCAAAGTTCCCAAAATTCACCCCCGGGCTCACATGCTCGGATTCCGAAAATTCTTAAGGGAAGTTGTTACCCATAACCTTAGCATCAATGATATATGATTTTTGCTAGATTCCATAACAAATTTCATGCTTAAATCCTATTTTTATCGAAACTCTAGGTTTTACTCTAAATCTACAATTGAAACCAATTTTCATGGTGTAATCTACCCCTAATCTATGTATTAAACTAATATTATGTAGAAATAACTTACCTCGCAAATGCTTGGCCGTAATTCCCTCTTTGGAAGCTCCCAAATTGCCTAAGAAATTAATGAAATGTGTCAAAAATGAGACATTTCCCGTATTAAATGAAGGCACTGCCTTCAGCGGTTTCGCACATGTGGTTAGGGGACCGCATTTGCGGTCTCGCTTCTGCGAGGGAGGGTCCGCACCTGCGGAATTGTCCTGGATGACTGGGGGTCGCATCTGCGGTTCCTGGGCTCCTCCCCTTGGGCCGCACCTGGGAGGGATCGACTGCTTATGCGGTCTCGCACCTGCGGCTGGCCAACCGCAGGTGCGGTCGCACCAGAACTGGTGCACCAGCAGCTCATTTTGAGCTTGGACTTGCCTCGCGACGTCCGAAAGGCATCCGGGGTCCCTGAGGCCCCGTCCAAACATACCAACAAGTTCTAAATCCTAAAATGGACTTGCTCGAACCTTCGGAACGCCCGAAACAACATTAAATCTAAGAATCACACCCTAAAACCAATTAAATCGTACTTATGAACTTTGAGTTCTTAAATCTACTTCCAACATGCCGAAACGTACTTATACTATGCAGAATGATACCAAATTTTGCGTGCAAGTCATAAATGGAATTACGGAACTATTCTCGATCTCGGAATTCCGTCTGGACCTCGATATCATCAAAACACGTTTCAAACCTCAATTATAGAACTTCAAGAATCTTATTTCGCTATTTGGCACCGAAACGCTCCTGAGTCATCCAAAAATCGTTCCGTACATATGCTCAAGTCCGAAATTATCATACGAACCTGTTGGAACCTTAAAATTCTGATTCCGAGGTCGCTTACTCAAAAGGTTGACCGAAGTCAAACTTGCCCTTTTAGGCCAACCTTAAGAAACCAAGTGTTCCAACTTCAACCCAAATTTTTGCAAATCCCAAATCAACCATCCCCGCAAGTCATAAATCAATAAAAGCAAATATGGGAAGTCTTATTTAGGGGTACGGGGTTCTAGGAAGCAAAACAATCGGTCGGGTCGTTACAGTACTGATACTGCACTCTGCACTTTTTGTGCAGATCCCGATTTAGGTTCGAGTTGTAGCAGACTATTCGCACGAAGACACGAAGTAGATCTGCCGACGTCCACAGATTCCTGGAGTCTCTTCCTTATTATTTAGTTGTTGTTTTATTTAGTTCAAAACCGATATAGCCAAATACTTGTAATAAATTCTTAGTAGTTCGTGAATTGTGACTCCAAACCATGGGTAGCTAGAGATTAGTATTATTTTCACAGTATCGTATACTATTTCATTTGTTATTTTGGTATTATATATTGAATGGTAGTAAAATTTCGTATACATTTTAGTTGTTTTAATATCGCAACCCTCTAATATTGTCTTGCTTAGCAAGTACAGTGTTAGACGTCATCACGGTCGGTAGAAAATCGGGTCGTGACAGATGAATAGTGAGTAAGATGTTAGAAGATATTCTGCACATTAAGAATTGTACTTCTATTTTAGTTTAAGCCCATTATGTGTTTTCTCAAAGAAATTATGTAAGAAAGTTTCAAACGAATTCTGCGAATAATAAAGTTGGTCTGCCATAGCGAAGCATGTCGACTTCTCAAGGACATACCCTGCATATCCATAAAAAAGGAATCAAATTTTTTTTAAAATTAAAATACCACGGGCAACAACTTGGAACTAAATTGCACACAAAAGAATTTTAACATGGGTTAACTTGAATACACCGAGTTTAAAGAAATTTTATTTTATTCCGTCATCGAAAAGATATCTATAGGTAACACTCCATAAAAGTGAGATTTTGTGACTCAATTATATTAAAAATTTTGCTATTTGCTCTAATATCCGTATAAGTTAAAACCCTTTTAAAATTTTATTTAATGGTCCTTCAAGAGGTTCGAACTTGTGAGGTTCTTTTTAATCTTTAAAATTTGCGTACTTAGAGAAGAAACTTTTTGATGTGAGAAGAATTAAGGTTGATTGATTTTTAACTTTGCTTTTTTCCTAATGATAACAACCCATGAATGTAATATATTAAAATTACTATCGAACTAATACAATAGTACTAATTCAAGCATAAACGAATTTTAATTCTGCATGAAGCGTTATTATAGCGTTGTGTGGAATACATGAATGGACGAAGATACAATAGCAGAAATTTTCAAGATTTAAGCGGAGCAGTGCATATTCCTGGTATTAAAGCAACACTAACTAAATTTCTTAATTAAATGTACTAAACCATAACAATTCACGAGTAGGAAAAATATTTTATCTTAACGTTTAATACTCATAAAATCTAAAATGCAACAGGTTTAGTTTTCAACGAAGGGAATTTAAGATTCACACCCACCAATCACAATAGCTTATATTTTGCTTTAAAAAAATAGAGTTCACCCCCAAAAAATAATATCTTTATCTTGGCATACCCTTTTTTATTTTTCAAATTAATATTACCTAGACCATGAAATAAAAAAACATAGATAAAGCACCATGAATTATTAGGAATTAGAAACACAACGCAAAAATTAAGAATGATATTCGTCGAAACCAAATATACAAGATATAGCAACAGATAGCATAGAACATAGGAAACCACACAAATTACAGTAAAACCAAAGAATACATAATCAAATTTATAAAATTATAGCGTCTAATATCAAGCCGATAATCAAACCAAATTAAAATTAAATAAAGCAATGCAGTTGATAACTTAGTAAGCAGTAGAGTTTGGGCGTTGTGGCTACACTCAATTTATTCATTGCTTTTTATAGATGTAATTTTCTAACCTAAGTATGGATTTTATTTAGATTTATAGTAAGAGCTTAATTTCAAATAAGGAAAAGTAACTTGGAATGTATTATAACTTTCGTTAACTTCAAATAAGGAAAAGTGACATGTAGTGTGGTTATTTTACAAAGTTTAAATAAGGAAAGAATTTAGTAAAAGAATATTATTTGATTAGAAAGTTTTTAATATTAGAAAATTATGAAATGACTATTTAACCCAATAGGAGATCTATTTTTAAAGGGTAAAAAAAGTTAGGGTACACGCTTTGCGCGTGTTTTTTATGTCAATGAATAAATATTTTTTATTAAAATTACATAAAGAAATATTACTAAACAATTCATATAATTGAATTCTAAAATAAAAATAAATTAGATAACTTTCTAAAAATATAAATGTTTATCCCATTTAGCAGGCAAAATATAGGATGAAATCATGTAGATGGAAGTCTTCAAAGAATAATAAGAATAACTTATAAAAATTATTGTTAATTTTTTTCCTTATATAGAAACAAAGAAGTAAAAATGTAATTTTATTACGATAAATTTTCAAATAATACAAATTGATACGATAAATTTTCAAATAATACAAATTGATAAGTGGCATTATAAACTTATAAGATGACTAATATTTAATTAATAATTTATAACAAATAACATAATATATAATAATTTAGGGAGCTGTCATTTGTTGGAATATTTATGTTACCATTTCATCTTTATTGCTTCAAGTATGCAAATATTAATAGAAAAATAATTATTGAGCGTATGATATTCTGCCATTATTGAGTAAATTCTACTCATTTAGAATACATTTTTCTTTATGATTCTGCAAGTTGAAATAATTACTGATCGTAATTTTTAAATATTATAGAAAAATTCAATAAATAAACTTCAAGTGATTTTGAAGTTTTGGATATTAAGATTAACATGCAATGTGTTATAGTTAAGTTGCAAAGTCCAAATAAGAAAAAAAAACTATTTAAGGTAAAATCTTTATTGATTTAAATTTTTAGTTATTAGATTTTTCTACATAATTCAAGTAAAAAAATTTAATAATCGAAATTTTAACTGATTTAAAATTCTACATAATTTAATATTACAGTACTTGTCTCCAATGATTATGTTTATGTTGTTTCCAGACTATAGAGAGCTATATATTTATGTTTTTATTACTTTTTCATATATTTCGACTGCATTATTTCAAAATTTGGTTTTTAAGTTTTTCGTGGTATTCACAATTTTATATGGCCAGGACAAAGATTATAAGTCGTCAAAATATAGACTACACTTGAATGACATAAGTATATTTTTCTATAAAATGATTATATAAACTATACCTTAAGCTGGGAGAAAAGTATGCATTTCGTGGAACCATAAATTGTTTAATGAAATCTGATACTATGTACGCTTCTAATTAGTTTCTATAAATAATTTGTTTAATTTGATTTATCTTAATGTCCTAAATATTAGGATTTCCTATGTAGTAGTTTAAACAAGGAAAATTTTAATAATCAAATTTTAGTTGACTTAAAAGTGCTAAATATTAGGAGAATAATTAAATGACTATATTATCCAGTGTAATCTCTATTTTTAAAGGGTAAAAAAGGCGAACAACATTTTATTAAGGGCTTTCGTGCTTTTAATATACTAGTTTTAGCGTACGTGCGTTGCACGTGTGGTTAGCGTCAATTAGTAAAATATGTACATATGAAGAACATATAAATCAAGTTACCAAATGCTAAGTTTTAAAATGTCTACATTAAATTAATATTTTCAAATAAATAACTTTGTACAGAGAAAAGTATATGGAGTTATTATTTATTTGAACAAATACCAGAACGAAAATTAATTAATGGCAACTAACTTAGAATATTTTTTTTCTTCTAATTATTCTTATTGTGTTTAATGTTTGAATTTTTAACAGTTTGACTCTTACTACTATATTATAATCTATTTTATTATAAATTTCAAAAAGAATGATTTGGAGTTTTCGCAAATTAGTCAAATCAAAAGACTTTGTTGGTTAATTAGGATTGTTCTTAATGTTAAAGACATTTTTTTGTCGTTGATTCAAATCTTAATAATAGCTCATCCCAAGTTTTAAATATTTAATTATAATTATAATTTTTATCCAATAAGAATTTTACGTTCAATATAATAAAAAAATCATTCAGGCTGCGCGCATCGCGCGTGTAACTATCTCAATGAGTGTTTAAGTAATGAAATAAAAGTATAAGTTCCTGATAATAGTCAATAATATTGACACTATCAATTAAGAAAAAAATATCTAATAGAAATCCTCAATCATCAGTTAATAATTCAACTTAAAATTTATGCCACTTTTTTAATAAATAAAGTTAGCATGCTTCCTTTTCAGTTCCACTAGTACACATAGTCATTGAAAACATAAATAGTGGATAGAACTTCACACATATAGCAAACAACTAATAATCAATGAATTTCAAATGAACACAAAATCAAAGTACCCAGAAAATGAGAAAAGATATTCAAAACGAATACTAAAATAAGCTAGTAAATTACACCGGAGAATGACTCAGAATTATATTTGAAAGAGTATATTTAGTTCCGACATATCATTATTCAAGTGGAATTAGTATTTAAATAATTCTAATATTGATTAACTCCATCTGTCGTTATATTTGAAAATAATTAGTTTTATAATAATTTTAAAATTTATTTTAAAAAGGTAAAATGACTGATACACATTTCTGTTGGAGAACACGTATTTCTTCTTAATTTGAAGGGCATATATTTTGAAAAAATCTTACGAAAACTGTAATAATTCCTGTAACATGATATTGAATCTAAATTGATTGATATATTTATTTTTTGATAATTAAATTCCGATATTTATTATATATTTTTATTATGATTCTTCTTAAGGACATCAATAAAAATAATTTTATTTTTTGTTTAGAGATTTGGAATAAAGAGGGCCATCATATAGTTTTTAGAAGAAACTGGTTCACACGTAAAAATTTGAGCACACATATTTTATATTAATTTTGAAGGGCATATCCTTTGGGGTAAACTTATAAAATATAATATTAAATATAACGTGATCAACATCATTATATATTTTTATTATAATTCTTCTAACAGTTATCAAATTAACACTAATTAAAAAATATATATCTTGCTTTTAGAGCTATTGGAATGAACGACTAAGTTTTTAGGAAAAAAAATTAGTGTTAACACTAATTAACACTATGAACGCATATAGTTTTTAGGAGAAAAAAATAAATAAGTAAGTAACAATGTAAGGTCAAAAACTGACTAATACTGAATTTGTATTTTACAACCAATAACTTCTTACGTATACAAAAAACTATAGAGGACCATTATTGGTGTAGATAATAAATTGCGTCGAGAAAATAAAATCAAGACCGAAAAATATTGCAACAACCGTAGTATTTTATTTCGAATATTTGAGTGTTACAATCTCTATGAATCATCTGATTCTTCTTTCCAATAGTAAATAAAAGAGCTTTTGAGCTTAATCTTCGAATTTTATTTTGTTTTAACCCAAGTGCTTGAGGCCTGATCTTGATTTTGACGTAGTTTTAATCCAAGGGCTTGCAGTTTGTTCTTGAACTTCGTCTTGATCTTTTAATCCTTAGAACACTTGAATGCTTGTTGCTTTTAGAGAAATCCGCAGCGTCTGATCCACGAGCTCCCTCTTGCTTCTTGTTATATCTTCTGGGTGTCTTT
Organism: Nicotiana knightiana; assembly: GCA_005239525.1. Lineage (NCBI taxonomy): Eukaryota > Viridiplantae > Streptophyta > Magnoliopsida > Solanales > Solanaceae > Nicotiana > Nicotiana knightiana. The sequence continues at coordinate 107,923 of ML412740.1, read as the reverse complement.
TCTGGGTTATGAAGACCCTTGTTTATAGTTGTGGGAGGGAAGAGTTATGATAAAAACAAACTCTTTCCGACCAATCAAATTGAAGTGTGACATGGCCGCATTTGATTAGCCAGAACATGTCACTTGCACACGTGGCACGATTTCATTGGCCTTTTAATGTGACTTCGCATGCTTTGTCATTTTGACACGTGGCACGATCCTATTGGCTCTTCCACTTGACTTGGCGCGCCACATCATTTGACACGTGGCACCAAACTGGGCCTCTAAAATGACATCTTGGGCCTAATGAAGTGGGCTCATCATTTGTAGCCCAATTAAATGTGCTAGCCCAATGGATTAAAACTTATTTATTTAATCCATATATATTGGATTTATATAATTAATTCAATTATATTATCCCATAATATTTATTTGGACCAATATATCTTGAATAATCCAAATTATTTTATGAATTTAATTTTAATAAAATTTATATACCTACAAATACTCCCTACTTCAAAATTTATCGGGGTGTAAATTTATCGAAGCTCAAAGAATAGACTTGAAGTATACGTAAAATAACCACTCTTTTTCTTTAAAAGAAAATGATATTTTCTGGCTTATCCTACTTGAACATGTTGACAAGTTTGTAACTTCAATTTTATTAAGCCACAATAACCAAAACCAAGCATGTCTGAGAGAAAGGAACCCACATAATGAAATTATATTTGCATAAATCTTTTAACGTGGCATACTGCCGATGTGTTTGGCTTTTAAATATTTCTTTAGAAAGAAATCAACTTTCGTCACGCCACCCCTGGAGATGATCTGATTTCTTCCTGAAGACTGCTATTGCGTCCATGTAGGAAACAATTATCGTAGCCGCCTTAACTACTCTTCTTTTCGGCAACTGATTTCGGCTATTTCCACATTGAAATCTCATATCCCGATCAGTTTCACAAGAGATCTATATAAACCCATGCTCATATTTATTGAATATCAATTTACAGTATTTGTAAGTTATTTTGAGTCTATTTTTGACGACTTGGAAATATTAACGCGAAGGTAATTTTTTCTTCTTTTCTTGTGCTTTTCTTCTTTGTTTTACTTTGTTGTTTCTTTTATTTTTTGAAGTAATTTGACGCAGTAATTTCGTCAAATTACGAAGTCCTCTTTAAGTTCTAGACGAAGGCCTTTAAAGTTCGTGATGAAGATATTTAAAATTTGCGGCAGCAAACCATAAAAGTTCGCAATGAAGACCTTTAAAAATTTGCGGCGAAGCCCATAAAAGTCCGCGATGAAGACCTTTAAAAATTCGTGACGAAGACCGTAATGATCCTTAAAAGTTCACGATGAAAACCTTAAAAATTTGCGGCGAAACCCATCAAAAGTTCATGTAAAGATCCTTCAAAGCTCGTAGTTAAGATCTTTTAAAAGTTCACAACGAAGACCTTTAAAAGTTTGCGGTAAAGACCTTTAAAAGAATGCAATGAAGACTCTTAAAAATCCGTGGTGAAGATCCATAAAAGTTCGTGGTAGAAATCTTTAAAAGTCGGTAGTGGGGACCCTTTAAAACTTGCCACGAGCACCTTTAAAAGTTCGAAACATACGCCTTTTAAAATTTCGAATGCCTTTAAAAGTTCGAGACGAACATCTTTAAAAGTTCGCAACGAAAACCTTTAAAAAAAAATTCTGACACAGACATTCCTTTTTCTTTTACGTTTAAGGAGAAATTTTACTTATCCATGCTCTCTTTCAAGATCACGATTGCTACTCTTCCCTTTTGACTTAGGTACTAACGAAATTTGTTTTCTTTTTTTTCTTTTTTTTATGTAGCTTGAACATGGTTTACTTCAGAAACTCAGCATCCTCTTCCTCCACGTCCAAGTACCTTGTAATTTCATAACACAATGATAGTTAAACGGAGACCAGATTACTAGTTGATACACTACTGATCGGCTTATATGCAGCTTCGTGGCCATCCTTGCAAAATCCGTTTCGTTTGGTAGATTGGACCTTCGAAAACACCAAACGTAAATTCAAGACATGGACTCTTCGTTCCCATAATCACAAAGTTAAAAATGTGGCAAGTTCCCTCCCATGCTTAGGACGACGAATCCTCAAAGGAGAAGTATACTGGAGTGATTCCTTAACTTTTGGTGGCGAATTTCATTATATCCCCGGCTATTGGGAGTGGACCGAAGATATTCTTAGTAGGAACCATCGAGCATTGAGGGCCACCAATATTTATGATGTTGTCTATGCCTCATTGTTTACTTATGATCATTCTACAAGTATCATGCAAGCCTTTTGTGAGGCTTGGTGTCCTCTAACAAACACGTTACTTACCTCAGTTGGAGAGTTATCCATATCCCTTTGGGATTTGTGCACTATTGGGGGTCTGCCTTTAATGGGGTCTCCTTATGAGGAAGTTATTCCAAATACTCGAGAACTTACAGGTGCTTACGATAAGGATAAAATGTTCCTTCCACAAGCCTGTCAGCAATTGTTTGATGCATATCACCAACTCCGAAAGGGAAACGCGAAAAATCATAACGTCCCTGTAAGAAGATGGATCGAGTTTTGGAGCAAAAAGGTTTTAAAGTATGAACAACCTCCAGCGAGAAAAGAAAAGAAGTCAGCTCGTCACAAATCAACACACAACCCTACTGGAGCAATAGGTAAAATGGTCAATTGGTCGGAAGTTGAAGATGCATTATTTGTTAAACTTGGCGTTGGAAGTGAAAAGAAAGACGAAGTATACTTGGCTGCTTTTTTATTATGCTGGTTATGTGTCTTTGCGCTCCCTACAAAAGAAGGCGATTTTATTCGGCCTGAGACTTTCAAGATTGCAGGACTTCTAGCGTGTGGGCAAAGAATTAACCTCGTCGTTCTAGTCTTAGCTACCATTTACAGGGGATTAAACACAATTTCAAATGGCTCACCACTCGATTCTTCTAGAGTTTANGCCGTTCCAGTCTTAGCTAGCATTTACAGGGGATTAAACACAATTTCAAATGGCTCACCACTCGATTCTTCTAGAGTTTACTTTCCAATTTATTATGTGTACGGTTGGTTGGCCTGCTACTTCAAGACTCATTTTGCTCTAACGAATAGGCCGGCTACTCCTCAGATGGCCATATACTCAGGTGAGGGAACATCGAGATACTTTGGGAATGATGACGCAAGAAAACGTATTCATGGAGGAGAAAGTGTCGTATGGACTTCCACAATGCCAAGCAATCCTCAACCGTATTATTATCGTGATGATGGCAACGAGGAAGAGTCCGAGTCAAATTATTTTATGAGTATTCGCTCGAATTACCTTCCTTTAAGAAATGGATCGACCTTCATCGTGGAGCCTTATAGCCCTCATCGTTTCAGTCGTCAATTCGGTTTTTATCAAGACATCCCCGGTTGCTTGGATCAAGATTTTCGTGAGTGCTCTTTAGACAGAAGATTGGAACTTTTATGAATTTGTGTTTTGTCTAAAAGTAGGTCAAATGCCACATTTTCCCCTATTATTCCCAAGATGAAGAGGCATGTCTCGTCCGATTATAAGTCTTGGTGGGAAAGAGTGCATAGACGCTTCCTTGAAAACCACTTGCAATCTTTGGTGAATACCGTTGGGCTCGTTACTACTACGCCTTCAGAGATCACACCTCAAGAGCATAACAGGGAGGGCAAGCCTCCTACTTTAAATTCCAAAGTGGTTGTACCATGCGACGTCAAGGGACCTCCATATAAAGAAGTTCAAAAGAAGGTCCTTGTTCAGGCCTATCAATCCAACGAGGGTTCCTTTCCATTAGGTATCATTTTTCATACCTCCAACAAACGTCCATCCCAAAACGAGAGTGATAGTAGTCATGGAGATCAAAACTTCAAGCGGGTGAAGCCATATTCTAACTAACAAGGAGATGCTAATTTGGGTGTAGTCGAGATTACTGACAGCATCGGCAATGCTTCAAGGACTTTGACAGCTATCAAAGAGGTAACGATTAAAACCTTCATATTATTTTATAATATCCAAGTAGTTTAACTGATCATATATCTTTTTTTATGCAGGAAAATGGTGTTCACATTTCAATGGCGTCCCGCCAAAGTAAGCCCCAAGGTAGTAGCGAATTTGTCGGAGCCAGACTCGAGGAAATCACTTCCAATAGCTAAGTCAGACCTAGAGGCAACTTCCATTCCTAGTCTTGGAGCGAAATCGGAGCCTAATTTTCACCAACGATCAGCACCAACCATGTCTATCTTTGATGGGAGAAAGGTTGTCTTGACTCTTCGCAAGGATTTCATTCTAAATGCCTGGGCTAAAATTCATGCCAAACTCAAGGACCTTACCGCAGACAATGCTTCTTCTCTTCAATTTGAGATCGAAGTAATTCTCGAGGAGATGGACGGAAAAGGTGTGGATATTTCCCCTCTAAAAGGACTATTGACGTCTTTCTTTGAGCTTGCCACATCATATGACCAGGCACGGTCAACTCTTTCTGACAAGGTTGTGGATGTTGAAAAATCAGAGTCGTTTTTAAACGCCAAGGAACAGCTTGATCTTGTCTTGATTGAGAAAGAGGAGAAGGACGAGAAATTATCTACTGCCAGTCGATCTCTCAAAGAGGCCAAGGATAAGGTGAAACAGTTAAGAGCTCCTCGAGGTGTTGTCAAGAAAGAGGTTGAAGAGATTGAATCTAGAGTCTTATCTGCTGAAGAGGAGTACCGTAGATGTTCTGATGTTTCCTTGGCAACTGTTGATGACTTGGCCAACATGTCTCGAAGTTCTCTGTATTTGGAAATACATCCTTCTTCTTTGAGGATAATATTGTTCATCATCTTTGCACCTTTTGTGGTGGGAAATATATATCTCAATGTGAGAACGTTAACAATATGATCCATCTAGTTTTCTTTTAGAAACTACACTTTAAAATCCAAGACATATCCAAAATTCAGAATCAAACACCTTCAGAATCGCCGCAGGTAATATTTTGAAACCAACTTTAGATTCCACCACGTTAAAAATTTCAGATTACGCAGTCTCACTAAAAAATTCATATCTTGGTGTATGAACGTCGAAATCATGAACCGCTTGATTTTATGGAAAATGGACTTCGAGATCTAAGACATATCCAACATTAGGAATAAAATAATTTGAGAATCGTCCCAGATATTATTTTGAATCTAACTTTAAATTCCAACACGTTGATAGCTTCAGATTTGTGCAGTTTCACCAAAACTTTCATATCTTGATGTAGAAATGTCGAAATCATGAACCACTTGATTTTATGGAAAATAGACTTCGAGATATAGAACATATATAAAATTCGGAATCAAATAACTTGAGAATCATACCAAATATTATTTTGAATCTAACTTTAGATTCTGATACGTAGATAGTCTCAGAGTTGTGCGACTTCACCAAAAATATTGTATCCCCTCGAAGTCACAAGATGTTTTTTTCTTGCTATCAATCAAAATTCGATATCCTCTCTTTTTTAGCGGTGGGCGGATATGAAGTCCAACAAATTGAAGGTTATGTGAACATGAAGACATAGTGAATCGCAGACTTTGATGTAAACATTGTGCTCATTTCACCGAAGACATTATTTTACCATAGCAGCTTGCCCTATTTAAATCAAATGGAACTCAAAGTTTAACAGAAAAATAGCATCTCAGCTCGATTTTCAAGTGGTGGTTGAATGGAATGCATTTCATCGTACTTTATTCGAACACGATGGGGGCACTATGTATCTTTTGAACTCATGCGACTGAACTCAGAATGAAACTCTAAGCTGCCTACGTACCTCGGTGAAGAGGATCAAGTCATACCATAGTTCAGAATGGTTTTTTTTATTATTTTTTTTTTTATGTCCTAACTTTTTCCTAGGCCGCCTCTTTCGAGGTTTTCAACCTAGCGGACGCTTTTTTTTTTTAGGTGGGACGTACACAGTTTAGACTCATGGGGGCCAGGAGTGTAGGAACATGCAGTTTAGGCTCATGCGTCAAGGAGCATGCACATCAAGGATAATACTTCTTCAGAAACTTGCCATTGATAGGGTCGATTCTCATGCCATCTGCATCAACTAGCTTGTAAGCCCCACTTGAATAAGCTTCTTGCACGACATACGGCCCATCCCATTTCGAAGTGAACTTCCCTACAGGTTTATGAGAAGTAATAATGGGTCTTATTATGGCAAGGACTTGATCTCCTACTTGAAAGGATCTCAGGCGAACTTTTTTATTGAAGGCGCGAGACAATCGAGCTTGATAGCATTCAAAACTCTGTTGAGCTTCCAACCTCTTCTCATCAAGAGCCTCCAACTCTGCTAATCGAAGTCGAGCATTTTCGTCGTCAGTGATCCTTTCTTGAATATCCAGTCGTAATGAAGGTATTTGACGCTCAAGTGGCAAGACGGCTTCAACTCCATAAACGAGTGCATAAGGGGTCGCTTGTGTTGGTGTGCGGTGATTTGTCCTATATGCCCATAGAGCTTCCTTCATACTGTCATGCCAATCCCGTTTGGATTTGGAGACGACTTTCTTTAACAAGTTGCATAGTGTCTTGTTGAATGCCTCAGCTAGACCATTGGCGGCAGCATTGTACATAGAAGAGTTACGTTGCTTGAAGACAATGTGTTCACAAATCTTGTTCATCAACCTATTGTCGAACGGCTTTCCATTATCCGTTATTATGTAATGAGGAATGCCAGAGCGATAGATAATGTTTACTCGGATAAAACTTGCAACATTTTCCTTCTTCACCTCCTTAAGAGCAACAACTTCAGCCCGTTTTGAGAAGTAGTCAGTTGCAGCCAAGATGTATAGGTGCCCCCCAGAGGACTTTGGCAGTGGTCCAACAACATCCAATCCCCAAGTGTCAAACGGCCAGGATGCAACAGTCGGGTGCAAAACTTCAGGAGGTTGATGAATAAAATTTGCATAGAATTGACAAGCCTTGCATCTTCGAGCCTAGTCCAAGCAATCTTTTACCATTGTTGGCCAATAATATCCCATCCTTTTTATATGGAAGTGGATCTTTGGTCCAGAATGGTGTGACCCACATACTTTAGAATGTGCCTCTTGCAAAGCTTGGAGTGCTTCTTCTTCCTCTAAGTATCGCAAGAGTACTCCCTCGAACGACCTTCTGTATAGAGTATCTTTGTAGTAAAGGAAGTGAGGTGCATGACGACGGATTTCAGTCCTTCTCCTCGAATTTTCTGGAAGTATCCCATAGCATAAGCAGTCGATAATGGGTTGTCGCCATTCTTCTTTCTCAACTTTAGAAACAACGACAAGATGCTTGAGTTCATTTTCTTCACCTCCAGCCTCATTTGGCAATAGTACTACCCATTTTTGGCAGACAGTAACTTGTGCTTGATCAGGCAGGGTTAATGATGAAGCTAGGGCAGGTAAAGCATCAGCCTTCTATTTTCTTTCATTGGCACATGCTGAATAGTCACATCACCGAGCCACCCCATTAACTTTTTTACATAATCGTGATAGGGGAGTAGTTCAGGCTTCTTGACCTCGTAACTACCCAGGAGCTGATTGACCACTAACTGAGAGTCACCAAAGACTTGCAATTTCAACTGCTTCATTTCGACAGCCATCTCAAGCCCAAGTATTAGTGCTTGATACTCAGCAACATTGTTAGAGCAGAGTTGCGCCAACGTAAAAGAGTAAGGCAGAACTTCACCTTGAGAAGTGACAAATACTACGCCAGCACCAGCTCCTCCGCGATGTGCAGCACCATCAAAGTACATCTTCCATGGAGGCTGAACTTCAATGACCATGGCGTCCTCATCAGGTAGTTCGTCAGTTAGCTCCCAATCATCAGGTATAGGGTGATCTGCCAAGAAGTCTGCTAACGCTTGTCCATTTATAGCCTTTTGTGAGATGTACAAGATTTCAAATTGTTGAAACTGGAGGTACCACCTTGCTAGTCGATCACTAAGGACAGGTTTTGACTTCACGAACTTGATGGGATTTGCCCTAGAAACCAAACGAACGATATGAGCTTGAAAGTAGTGCTTCAACTTTTGGATTGAGAAGAATGGCGTCAGACATAACTTTTCAATTGGCGAATAATTCAGCTCATTTGGTGTAATCATCCTGCTCAAGTAGTAAAGGGAGTTTTCTTTCCCTTCACTATTTTCTTGGGCCAACAGTGCTCCAACAGACCTTTCTTGTGCTGAAATGTATAGTATCAGCGGCTTTCCAAGTATAGGGGCTACCAAAACTGGAGGCTTCATCAGGTAGGATTTAATGCTCTCAAAGGCATTGATACACGCTTGGTCCCATTTGAAAGGGACACCTTTCTTCATAAGGCGGCTGAATGGTTGGCACCTCCCAGCTAGGTTTGAGATGAATCTCCTAAGGTATGCTAGCTTTCCTTGCAGACTTTTCAATTCATGAATATTGTGGGACTCAGGCATTTTCAAGATTGCATCTACTTTATCTTGATCTATTTCAATCCCTCGATGTAGGACAATGAAACCCAGGAACTTTTCGGAGGTAACTCCAAAGGCGCATTTTAATGGATTCATCCTAAGTTGGTATCTCCGGAGCAACTCAAACACCATTCTCAGGTCTTTCAAGTGGTTGCTTTTCTTTCCTGATTTCACCACCAATTCATCAACATAGCATTCGACATTATTATGGAGAAGGTCATAAAAGATATTCTGCATAGCTCTTTGGTAAGTAGAACCAGCATTCTTCAAGCCAAAAGGCATTACCTTTTAGCAATAAATACCCTTGGGGGTACGGAATGCAGTAAGCTCTTCATCTTTTTGCGCCATGCGAATTTGGTTATACCTTGATGAACCATCCATAAATGACATTGCCTCGTACCCAGTAGTAGAATCGATCATCAGTTCTGGAATGGGAAGCAGGAACTCATCTTTCGGACACACATTGTTAAGATCCCTAAAGTCAACGCACACTCGAATCTGGCCATTTTTCTTCCTTACAGGGAAAATGCTTGTAACCCATGTTGGGTATTTAACTACACGAATAAGTCCAGCTTCGATGAGTTTGTTAACTTCGGTTTCAACCAAGGGAACCAAGTCCGGCCTAAAACGCCTTTGAGCTTGCTTAACAGGACGAGCGTCATTCTTGATCGCAAGGTGATGGACTGCCACTTTAGGGTCCAAGCCAGGCATTTCTTTGTAACTCCAATCAAATACATCCCTAAACTCCTTGAGTATTTCAATATAAGTGATTTCTTCGTCAATTTCTAGTAAAGCACTTAGGTAGGTGGGTCTTGGTTCTTCATCAGTGCCAAGGTTAACTTTTTTTAAGGCATCAACCGTTGCCTTCACCCCTTATTCAAGTTCCGGGGGAGCATCTTTCGCATATTCATCTTGTTGAGGGTCCCCATCATTGAAGTATATGTGATAACATGGTGAAACATCCTCCAATTCTGCATTATCCTCCATTGAAGATGGAAAAACCATTATCGCTTTGTATAAGAACCCACACTTTCTTCGTCGTCATCATGTTCTTTAGTATATACCATAGTTTATGGCTTCACCTTCAGTACTTCATCACACGAAACCATGACTTTTGTTTGTCGCTTCATTCTAGAAGGAACCAAACTTTGGAAATTTTTAGAGATCTTCTGAATTTTGGGCGAAGCGGGTGTTCTTGTATTTCGATAATTTCTCTGGAACTTATTCCCCTGATTTAATGGACCCAATCTCTCAAATACGGAAGTTCTCACTGTTGATTTTCCAAGTCAGTCAAAGACGGAAGGCCTGTTAGAAGCGCCAGATTCATCTTCTACAGTGATATAATTTCTACTCGCCCTACTTATTGAGATGCGCACTGGTGACGGTTGCTTGTATTCCAAACCTTCATGTGGTTGCCTCGTTGCAGCTTCTAATGGGAGCTTCCCTAACTTTGACGGCTCATTGGGATTGTATCCAGCCTTTGCAAATAGCTTGTAAGCGTTAGGATCAAAACCTTCATATGTCTGCTTTGTAGGGAGTGCCACTTTCTGCAGAGGATTTGGGCTACAAATCCTGCAAGCGGCTTTGAGGACAACTTTACTGCCTCAATTCTTTTTACTGGAAGAGTTAACTCCTTTAGCGTGTTGGTTTGGGAATTAGATGATTCACCCTCGTCTTTCTTACTTTTAGGTACATATTAGAGCTTAGGACTTACTTTATTGCCATAAGATGCAATATCCCCTCTATGAGATTTATTCACGTTGGCTTGTACCTCCTTAGTAACGGCTTTGGCTTTACCAATAGTCACCTCAGCTCTGTTGGTTATGGGCTCGTCATTCTTGCTTTTCATGCCATCATCAACTTTTATCTCCTTCACAATGCGGTTCTTCAAGTAGAAATTTGCATCGGCGAAGTGTGACTCTGCCTCGGTGAATGGCTCATCATCAGCAACTATCGTCTTCTCGACTTCATCCACGTAGTATTTTAAACATTGATGGTAGGTAGATGGAACTACTTTATTCTCATGTATCCAAGGCCTTCCAAGCAAAACATTGTATGAAGTCTTTGCATCGATCACATGCATCCATGCACTTGATTGCATATCTTCAATAGTGATTCCCAGCCTGATCGCGCCTATGGCTCTTTGCCCCCCTTGGTTGAATCCTTGGATAATCACACGACTTTCTGAGAGTTCGTTCATGGGAATACCAAGTTCTTTCACAGTGCGAATTGGCAAAATGTTCACTGAGGATCCTCCATTAATGAAAATTTGATTTACCTTTTCATCACGCATATAGCCAACTAGCTATAATGGGAGGTTATGAGGAGTGTCACCTAGCAGAAGGTCGTCATTTGTGAACGTGACTTTTTCCTCACAAGCATTAACTTCTTGAGGAGTGGACTCTATAAGTTTTTTCGGGGATGGTGCCAACGGTAGGTCATCACTCTTTTCTTTCCCTTCGTCAGCATGGCAACAAGAGGCATCAATACTCCCATGGGAAATCTTCGTGCGAAACCAACTTGGTAAAAACTCCTCCAAGGTCACTGGATGTCGTGGCTTTTGAGGGTGGTGCACCTCCACTTTCGCTTTCTTTACGTGCTTAACTGGGTTCCATCTCCTAGGTCTTTTCACCATTATCTTCCTCGTTGGTTGTTCCATTGATCCTTTTCGTGGGCCCCTTTTGTGGCGCCTACGACGAGTCACCAGCGTCCAACCTTCATCATCCTCAGGTTGACCGTCTTCAACCTTATAGTTCTCCAGTAATTCTTCATCTTTACTTTCTTTGGAACTACATAATTCGTCTGGATTGAATGATCCAAATATGATAGATACTTGGTTTGTGCTTGCTTTCTCATCTTAAAGAACGATCTTTTTTTCACGAGCCAAGTCCATAACTTTGTCTTTGAAGACAAAGCACTTCTCAAGAGGGTGGCTCACAAGTCGATGATATTTGCAGTAATTTGGGTCATCGATTTTATCAGCTTCATTTGGTCGCTTCATCTCCGGAAGCTCAATGAGATTTAACTTGAGGAGTTCTTCAAAAATAGTTGGCACATCAGAATCCAGAAATGGGTACTCTTTCTCTTGCATTTCTTTTAGATTCAACTTTACACTTGGCTTATCTTGAAACGAAGTGGATTTCATACTCTGCTTCTTGCTCACCTTCGTCGTGAACTTTACAGGTGGTGTGTTGTCATTCATAGCTTCTTTATTTTCAGATCTTGGTACAAACTTGCTCCATTTTCTGACTTCTTGCTTGTCATTCCCTTTGCGAGGTTCATAGATGGGGAGCCTTTAATTTCTAGCAGAGGCCATGCTTAATTCCATGTCATGGGCACGAGCTGCAACTTCTTCAAATGTGCTAGGCTTGATACTTTGCAAGATGTAGCGCAATACCCAATGCATACCTTGGATGCACATCTCTATGCCAGAAGCTTCACTAAGCCTGTCTTTACAGTTGAGGCTTGAATTCCTCCAATGATTGATAAAGTCGATAACTGGTTCACTCTTCTGTTGACGAGTACTTGTGAGTTATATCATACTCACAGTGCGTCTCGTGCTATAAAAGCGATTGAGGAATTCTTGCTCTAGTTGATCCCAGCTATCAACAGAGCCAGCCTCGAGGTCCGTGTACCAATCAAAAGCATTTCCTTTTAATGAGCGGACAAACTGTTTGACGAGGTAATCTCCATAAGTCCCAGCATTGTTGCATGTCTCAACGAAGTGCGCCACATGTTGCTTTGGATTGCCTTTGCCATCAAACTGTTGAAATTTCGGAGGTTGATAGCCACCTGACATCTTCAACATATCGATCCTTGAAGTATACAGCTTTGCATAGGTAAGGGAGGACTTGGGAGCAAATTCATATTTGTTTTTTATAGTCCCTTCAATAAACTCATTTAGTTGATTGATTGGAATCATCCCTTCCGAAGAGACTGGAATTTCCTTAGTGGATGCAACTTGTCGTGGGGGAGCATCAATCTCTTGAACTTCTGGGAGTTTGCTAAGTGCATGGGAGGACTCTTCTTCCATCAAGATTCCCACCCTATCTGTTAGCTTATCGATTCTAGCATCTTGATTTTGCATGCACTTGGTCAAGCCAGCGATTGCTTCCGTCAAGTTTGCCAACTGCTCCTCCACAAATGAAGTGTTTGTCACCATGTCTTGCATGATAATCATGGACGACGGAGAGTAGCATGGATTTTCACACAGATTGATCCTTGATTGGCCCATGCTATGTGGTGTAAGTGGGGAGGATCCATCACTCGAAGCATCATCATCTTCCTTCGTAACAGAGTGTTTGGATCCGGAGAGGTCAAGTAGAGCAAGAGTTTTCTTGATCTTTTCAGCAACATCGCTTCCTCCTTCGAGCGCATTTGTGGAAGATCTTGATCCTCTTGAGGATGAAAATTCGAAAACATGGGTAGATGCGGACGACACTTGGGGTGCTTGTTGTCTTAACGAGATGGATTTGCTCCTCGTAACTGGTCCAAAGCTTCCAAAGGTAACTTCAAGTATGTTTTCCACATTAGCATAAAACCTGGAATTGGCAGTCTTGGCGGAAGTTGAACTGGAGTCGATTTTCTTGGAAGCCATTTCGTTGTTCTTGAACTTTGGTGATTGAAAAGTTGAGATGAGAGGTAGAGATTGTCCCACTGGGCGTGCCAGAATTTGTAGCCAATAAATTGCGTCGAGAAAATAAAATCAAGATCGAAAAATATTACAACAACCGTAGTATTTTATTTCGAATATTTGAGTGTTACAATATCTATGAATCATCTGATTCTTCTTTCCAATAGTAAATAAAAGAGATTTTGAGCTTAATCTTCGAATTTTGTTTTGTTTTAACCCAAGTACTTGAGGCCTGATCTTGATCATGATCTTGACGTAGTTTTAATCCAAGTGCTTGCAGCTTGTTCTTGAATCTTCGTCTTGATCTTTTAATTCTTAGAACACTTGAATACTTGTAGCTTTTAGAGAAATTCGCAGCGTTTGATCCACGAGCTCCCTCTTGCTTCTTGTTATATCTTCTGGGTGTCTTTCTGGGTTTTGAAGACTCATGTTATAGTTGTGGGAGGGAAGAGTTATGATAAAATAAACTCTTTCCGACCAATCAAATTGAAGTGTGACATGGCTGCATTTGATTGGCCAGAACATGTCAACTTGCACACGTGGTGCCGTTTCATTGGCCTTTTAATGTGACTTGGCATGCTTTATCATTTTGACATGTGACACGATCCTATTGGCTTTTCCGCTTGACTTGGCGTGCCACGTCATTTGACACGTGGCACCAAACTGGGCCTCTAGGAAAATGACATTTTGGACCTAATGAAGTGGGATCATCATTTGTAGCCCAATGGATTAAGACTAATTCATTTAATCCATATATATTGGATTTATATAATTAATTCAATTATATTAGCCCATAATATTTATTTGGACCAATATATCTTGAATAATCCATATTATTTTATGAATTTAATTTTAATAAAACTTATATGCCTACAATTGGAATAGATGAAAAATAAAAGTAATGATAAATGTCAATTTATTTTGAATACTTATTATTTCATTCTTATTTCTTTCTTTTTTGAATTTAACCAAGTTAATTTTTAATATTATAATATAATTGATTTGACTTTATTTTCTAATTTATTTCATCATCGGTGGTTTTTTTATTGAAATATATCTATTTAAGCTAAGATTTTTGTCAACCTAAAGATAGTTTTACTTGAATAATGAATATGAAAAATAATGAAATTAAATTTTTTTGCTCAGTAGCTATTCCAAATACTTAATATTTATTTTCAGCAATAAAAAATATAAATATATTTTATTGGTTTAAATTCTTAACATTAGCTCATACCAAATTTTAAATATTCGATTATAATTATACTTTATCGAATAAAATTAAAATCTTTTGTCAAATTGTAAGAAAATCAAATGATTGGGAAATGGTTTTGTATATTTTAAAGTATTTTAGTATATAAAAGAGTTTCACCTAAATCAAAACATAAAAAAAAGTTACTCCGTCATCTTTGAAGAACGTTGTACGTCCTCTTTCTTTTTTGACTGAATTTTTGGTATTTGTCCAAATGGATAAATTTTTAAATACCAAGTGGTTATGTCCTATTTGGTTAGTATTTTAATTCTTTCCTTTTCTTTCCATTTATATATAATTTAAGCGTAAATATTTATATAAAATAAAATAGTGATATTTTTGAAGTTCTAAATATTAAATTTTTCTATATAATCCAAATAAGGAAGAATGTAGTATTTAAAAAAATAATTAAATAAGTATTTCTACATATTAGGAAAATAATTAAATGAGTATTCTTGCATATTAGGAAAATAACTAAATTACTATTTTATCCAATGTAAACTTTATTTTTAAAAGGTAAAAAAAGGCGAACAACATTTCGCTAAGGGTTTTCGTGTTTTTAATATAGTATAGATAGATATAGATATAGATATAGATATAGATATAGAAATGTATTTATTTTTCTTTTTTCTATTTTTTTATGAAAGTTATAAGCAGATTTCACAATCATATCTCAAAATTGACATCCATAATATTATCCTTCATATCTAAATTTTGCAACAGCCAAATTGACATCCTATATGTATGAAAATTGGATACGGAACACTGAAAAGGTCGTTTAGGCCAAGTCAATTTCATAGCCATTTATTTGTCTGCCAAGGGTAAAGACGAAGAAGAAATGGGTGACACTGCCTTCTACATTGGCATGGAATCTATTTTTGTTTGTATCATCTTACATGAAATTACAACAAATTGACAAATTATAGTAACGGGAACGGCTGCATCTTTTTCAGGACTAATATAATCAATAGAAAATATGGACCACTAATATAGTCCTATTGATGTATAACTAGACACTAACGGCTATAAACGGGATTTTGCCTCCTGTTCTCAAATTCAATTGACAGCCAAAATATTGTATTTCCGCTTTTGCCCTTCACATGAGGAAATTTACGTAGTTTTCCTTCTTTCTCTTCCTTTCCTAGCTAGTTTCCAAATGTAGAGTATTCAAAAAAGACATTTTCTTAATTTCAATATCATAAAAAAGCCATGAAGGCTTATGGATAAAACAAGGAGTTTGGCAAAAACAATGGCGTCTGACGATACGTTGGAGTCCATTACTCAAATGGTCACTCAACTATCTTTAATTATCTTTTAAAGTTACTTTACTTTTGTTTCTATCAACAAAGTCACTGAACTATGCTTATTGCACTCAGAAGGTCACTCAACTAAAATTTTCAAATTTGGGATTGCCAAATACCTATTTTACCCTCTAAATTATAACATTTATCTTCTTCTTCTTTTTTAAACTTTTTAATATTATGATTTTCCTTTTAAATTTATATTATGGACTTACCTATAGAATAAATAAATATTATTTATAAATTAAAAAAATAAAAAGTATTTAAGTATATATAATGTTGGAATAACAAAATAATGAGCATAGTAAAAAATTAATTAGAATAATTTATTAGTAATAATAATATTAGTATTAACAACAAAAATTCAAAAATTTATTTACACAATTCAGAATGAAAGAAAATAAAGGCTGCAAAATATATATATTCCTTGCATGTAATATAAAAATAATTATTTAAATAAGGGTATTTCTATAATTTACGTTATATATTCTTGAAAATTATGCTCAATTATATAATTATGTTTCTACCAACTTTCCGACGACACAAAGTTATGTCAACGAAAAGTAGGGGGACTATCTGTATAGGGTAAAATATGGTATGTTAAGTAGTGCATGAAATATATATATAATATAATTGAGCATAATTTCAAGAATATATAATGTATATTATAAAATACTTTTATTTAAATAATTATTTCTTACATGCATGGAATATATATTTTACAACCTTTATTTTCTTTTATTCTGAATTGTGTAAATAAATTTTTGAATTTTTGTTGTTAATATTAAAATTATTATTACGAACAAATTATTCTAATTAATTTTTTTACTAAGGTCATTATTGTGTTATTCCAGCACTACAGATGCTTAAATACTTTTTATTTTTTTAATTTATAAATAATATTTATTGATTCTTTAGATAAGTCCATAATATAAATTAAAAAGGGAAAATTATAATATTAAAAAGTTAAAAAAAATAAAAGAAGATAAATATTTATAATTTAGTGATAAAATTGGTATTTGACAATCCAAAATTTAGAAAATCTAGTCGAGTGACCTTCTTAGTGCAATAGGCATAGTTCAGTGACTTTATTGTTACAAAACGAAAGTAAAATGACTTTAGGAGATAATTTGGGACAGTTGAGTGATTATTTGAGTAATGAACTCCAATATATTGTGAGCAAAAACAAGTATAAATAGAGTTAGGTATACATTTAAGAATTCACTCTTTCAATCGAAATCCATATCGTCTAAATTATAAATTTGCCACTGTTCCGTTCGAGATTTAGCGAGTATTTTCGTATTCATTCATTTCATCATTCTTTGACAATTGTATTCACCTACTTTTTGATTGGACAAAATATGCTTGGTCATTTTGGTGGTATAGTTACTACTATTAGAAATGTATGCTGTCAAGTACTGAAGGTAGTTGTGATAAATATGGTACAGTTAAGCGAACCCCATTTACAGTTTAGTTGGGAGACATGGTGAGAAACCAATATGTACACAGATTTAGTCAAAGCTTCTATTGCCATAACCAGGAGTCTACAGCCATAAATACTACAATCTCATCTAAATCTCAACAACCAGCTATTTTGCTCCATTCCCTTTACTTTCACATGCATCTTTCACTTGCCCTTTCCACTTTTATAAACAACTTGTCAAAAAACAATAGTCACATTTGAGTCCAAAATTATTTCAATACAAGGTAGTCTAGTACTCTACACAGTACTAGTCACATACGGGGGCGGGTCTAGCATACAAAGTACGGATTCGGTCGAATTCAGTAGCTTATAAACTTTAAATCCTGGCCGCTTCTCTGATCATAGATCAATTTTCATTAGCTTAGAAGGTGGAGTACTAACAATCATGCAGAGAGTTTTTTTCCAAAGAGATAAAGACAACACTCAAACCGCGAGTCCGGAACCCAATTGTGGTAAAATTGGACAAATAGAACGAAAATAAGTCAAAAAAAAAGAGTATCGGACTATATATAACGCCACACTATGTGGCGCTATACACTAACGGCACACGAGTACCGGACTACATATAACGCCACACTATGTGGCGCTATACAATAACGGTAACTGTGCCGTTAGTGTATAGTGCCACTTAGTGTGGCGTTATATATAGTCCGGATTTGTCAGACATTGTATAACGCCATAAAACCCGGCGTTATACCTTCTTTTTTCGGTAACTGTGTCGTTGTGTTTAAGAGGATCCCCATCCTCCTTCTTCCCCCATTTTTAAATCTTCTTCTTCTTCATTTGGTCCCCTCCCCACGATTCTGCCCCACTTTTTTTTAAAAAAAAACTTTGGGTCCCCCGTCACATAAAAGTTGAAGAATTTTGGTCCCACTTTCGAGTAGAGCATCGTATTGTTGTTGATACACATCTTCGGAGTCAAAATTTTAATTTATTGAGGTATTTCGTTTTATTATATGTTGAAACTTTAATAATAATGCATATTTTTTGATTTGTGTGTTCTATTTCGTTTTTTGTTATTTTTTTTCGAAACTAGTATGTTAAATTTATCTGATTCGTTTTGTGTCTTTTTTTGCGAAACTAGTATGTTAAATTTATCCGGACTTAATAATTGTTTTTATATATATGTGTTTCATGTCGTTTTGTGTTTTATTAGTAATTAAATTTATTTGGTGTTCATGTTTAGTTTAGATTATTTTTTAGCGTAGTAAAATCTAGACTTTTTTAGCGTAGTAAAATGTAGACCCTTGTAGCGTAGTAAAATGTAGACCCTTGTAGCGTAGTAATGGTGTAGTATTAATAATTTAGTTTAAGTATCTTATACTGGTAGTCAAAAATACAAACTTTGTACAATTAAGTTAATAATTGTACAATACACAAAATTATAAAAATATTAAATTTGACAGATAAGTAATTATTAATATTAATGTGGTTCCACTTGGCCTCAAAATATCGAGCTCGGAACCCAAATATATATATATATATATAT